>QLON01001342.1:0-145340 GCA_003313675.1 Termitomyces heimii
GCACCATCATCTAGTAACAACCCAGCCTTACGCTGTTCATCAGCCAATGACTGCATCTCGACCATTTGGCGCGCCAAAAAGTCTTCTGACTCGCGTCGAAGATTCTCGGCTTCCTGTTCTTCATAACGCCGTGATTTGGCATCTGCAGCTTCCTCTTGCTCAAGGCGTCTTGTTCTGACATGTCGCCACCGAGACCTAAAATAACGGTTATACAAGGTCAACAACAAAAGCTGGATGCGTACCGGTCGACGTAGAACATTTCATCACTTTCGTCATCATCCCAGATGTGCAGCCGCTCCCGCATCTCTACTCGTTGCCGTTCCTCTGCCTCTTGAGTAGCCCGTTCACGGGCAATGGCACGTTCAAGAGTTGCAATTCGCTGCCGTTCTCTCGGCTCGTAACGACGTTCTCGCTATATATCACATCAATCCTCGTCATAAAACAACATCATTGCGGCCCACTTACATCTCGAAATGACACCTCTTCATCACGACGCCGCTGTTCCTTCCGCTCCTCCTCGAGCTCTTCATCTGTTTTGGCTGCTTTCGCAGGCGCAGGCCGCCCACTACCCTCATAGGCACCTGCGCCTCCTTCTTCCGACTTCACAAATCCAACAGGTTTGTTATACCCCTGCGCCCCCTTTCCAAACCCTTGCTCCTTGCGCGACTGTGACGAAGTGATCGCTTGCGGCGAATGCGGTTGCTGTCCCTGTGGTTTTCCCCATTCTCGTACCTTCGGCCCACTGGGTACGATGTGGGGAATACTGTCTCTTACATCACGCATCTTTTCCCGCTCTCGCTTCGCTGCCCGTTCACGAAATTGTGCAATTTCAGAAATGACCAAGCCGCGTTGTGTTTCAGGGAGGTCTGCTTCTTGCAAATCGTGGAGGTGTGGTGGAATGACGTATTTCTCTTTGTCAAGAAGACCGTTATTCGCTGCATCTTGAGATACTCGGTTGATGTCTGCAACAAGTTCGTCAAGCTTCATTTTTGCCTCTGCAATTTTTGCTTCGTCAGTCTGTGTACAAGCTGTTGGTCAGCTGATTTTGATTCAGTCTTGAAAAGAATACGTACACTTGTGACCATCCGCTGAGATTGATACGCGTCGAGAAATGCCCGCGTCTTCTCGTCGGCTTTAATCTGAGGCAAGCAAGAAATTTTTCGACGTAGGCTTGAATAAATTCACAAGACGGACTGAACGCACCAGCAGTTTTTTATTCGCGCAACCATCCTCTAGAGCGGGCAGTTCGATACCGTTGATTAAGGTCAGTGCACGGAGTGCTCCATCAGGCTCTTCATATTCCGCAAAACCGAAACCTTGAGGCTTGTTCGCTGGTGTGATTAGGCGCTTGAATGATTTGACGGGACCGCACGCCTGAAGCAATGCAGTGTCAAACTCTGTGACTCACATACAAATTGATTGCGTACCGAGAGCAGTTGATTGAGGAACGCGTCAGTTATGCCACCAGATATTGAACCCACAAAAAGTGTGGCCTGCTTCTGCGCTTGAGGAGGAACAAAATGCATTTGCTGCTGCTGTGCGAGAGCCTGCATTGAGGGACCCTGGCCGTAGGACGGCAAAGGTGGACGCAGACCAAGTCCTGCCCGGTTAGGCATAGGTTGCATTGTGGCAGCTTGAGGTGATTTCTGCCATTTCTTAGTATTTCAATGTGAATATCAAACATGGGCAGCTTACAAGAGGTCAAAAACAGCGTGAGAAAGGAAAAGAGAGGAATAACGTTGAGAAAGTCGGAGATGTTGATGGTCGCTTCCAAAATGTCTCCTGCTTATGTACTCTGCAAAATTCCCACGTACTCGAGCCAAGTTTCCAAAGTTCTCTTTGAATTATATTACTTTCTCTCGTCGTCCTGCCTTCCTCACAATGGTGAACAACAAGCCTAACAAGCTGGCCTTTCTGTCTATGCCTGCGCCAGCCTCCTATGTGGCTGGTCTCGGTCGAGGGTGATTGTCTTGTTCGGTCTTGAGACATGATCTTTGTTGACGGTGTTTTAGCGCTTCTGGCTTCACAACGCGGTCTGATATCGGTCCTGCACGGGAAGGTCCCTCTGCAGAAGTCATTGCGTAAGCTATCTTATTGACTCGGTCTACTTGCAATCAACTGTATCGTTGCAGTGAGGCCCAAGCCAGACGAGGAGAAGACTCTGAAATTGACCCAGAACAATTCCAGGACCCGGACAACGAGTACGGTCTTTTCGCTGGTACTACGTACGAACAAGACGATGAGGAAGCAGACAAGATCTACGAAGCTGTCGATCAGGCTATGGACGCGCGGCGGAAAGCTCGAAGGTGTGTTCTGGTTAGTCATTCATGTTTTTTTCTTTTGTTTCGCTCACTCCTTCTGCTATCCTATCCTTCCTCATTAGAGAAGCCCAAGAACAAGCCGAGCTTGCGAAGCATCGCGCGGAACGACCAAAGATACAGCAACAGTTTGCAGACCTTAAACGTGGTTTGTCAGCAGTTACTGACACTGAGTGGGAGAACCTTCCGGAGGTTGGTAATTTAACGAGGAAGAAGAGACGTAGAGATGACAGGGCTTTTGCTGTACCCGACAGCATAATCGTTGGCGATCGTGGTAAAAGTGAATATGAGAATTCTCTTGATCCTAGGCAACAAGAGGTGCGTGTTTCTCTTCATGGATTATATCCAAGCACGCCTGACGAAGCTCAATTTTCACAGCATGGAGGATTCGAAACCCCAGCAGACTCGGGCACGCTTACGAACTTCGTGGAAATGGGTCAGGCCCGAGACAAGATTCTCTCGCTCAAACTTGATCAGGTACGTGGTTTCATTCTTTTAAACTTACTGTATTTGAGTATTTTCCGTAGATCTCAAACTCTACTTTCGCAGCGTCTGGCACATCCACCTCTGTCGATCCAAAAGGCTACCTCACTTCCCTTGATAGTGTCATCATTAAATCCGAGGCAGAAATAGGTGATATTAAGCGTGCACGTATGCTTTTTGATTCCTTAGTCAAGTCGAATCCGAAACATGCGCCTGGTTGGATTGCCGCTGCTTGTTTGGAAGAACATGCTGGGAGGATGGTGGCTGCAAGGAAGTTGATAAAGCAAGGATGCGAGCAATGTCCCAAGAGTGAGGACATTTGGCTCGAGGCTGCTCGTCTTCATGTAGGCATCCTTTTCCTGGGTCAATAGACTCGTGCTGATCAAATTCCGAAGCAAAACGAAGATGCTAAGGTGATCCTTGCGAACGCCGTTCAGCACGTTGAACAAAGTGTGAAAATCTGGTTAGCCGCAGCTGACTTGGAAAGCGATGTTAAGGCAAAGAAGCGAGTGCTCAGAAAAGGTCAGTTTGGAAGTAGATCTCATTTCTATTTCTCATTTTATTATGCCATAGCTCTTGAACACATTCCTAATTCCGTCCGCCTGTGGAAAGAGACCGTCAATTTGGAATCATCCATTGTCGATGCACGTATCCTCCTTTCACGAGCCGTCGAAGTCATACCCTTGTCCGTAGAACTCTGGCTCGCTCTTGCCCGACTCGAAACACCTGAAAAGGCCAAGGCAGTCCTTAACAAAGCTAGGAAGGCCGTCCCCACCAGCCACGAAATTTGGATTGCTGCTGGTCGACTGATTGAGCAGCAAGTTGGAGTCTCAGAAGGTGAACAGCTCAAAACAGAAGATGAGCAGAACAAGGCACTTGAAATTGTCGACAAGACAATCGAAGCTGGTGTCCGTGAGCTACGGCGCCACCAGGTATTGCTAACGCGGGAGCAATGGCTGAAGGAGGCGGAGAAATGCGAGGAGGATGGATCTCCACGGACGTGTGAAGCTATTGTCAAGGCGACGGTGGCGATGGATATTGAGGAGGAAGACAGGCTGGATACGTGGGTGGGAGATGTGGAGAGTGCGGAAGCAAGAGGAAAGGTCGGCACGGCCAGGGCCGTGTTGGCGTATGCATTGAAGGTGTTTCCTGACAAAAAGGACATGTGGAGGAGAGCAGCGGATCTCGAAAAAACACACGGAACAAAGTGCCTTCTTTCGTCTCAAGCGAAAATTATCTACTGACATAATGCTTACAGGGAAAGTCTCGATGCTATACTCAGCAGAGCCGTTTTGCATTGTCCTCAGTCCGAGACTTTGTGGCTTATGGCGGCAAAGGAGAAATGGTTGGCTGGTGATGTTCCCGCTGCGAGAGAGGTTCTCGAGCGTGCATTCGTTGCCAATCCTGAGAGTGAACAGATTTGGCTGGCGGCCGTCAAACTTGAGGCTGAAAATGGCGAATTGGGCGTCGCACGAGAACTTTTGATTCGTGCGAGGACAGTGGCGGATACCGAACGTGTAAGTAAATCTACATCTGTGCTGTTGCCCCCCTCCCCCGTTGATATCTGTTTCTTCTCAGATTTGGATGAAGTCTGCTGTTTTCGAACGACAGCAGGGTCAAACGTCGACTGCGCTCGAAACAGTCTCGACCGCTTTGTCGAAGTTCCCCAAATTTGCTAAGCTATACATGATACAAGGACAAATTCATCAATCACAAAAGAATTATGTCGCCGCTCGTGCCTCTTTCGCTGCTGGGTACAAAGCATGTCCCAAGGAGACAACATTGTGGATCCTCGCAAGCAGGCTAGAAGAGGCTGATGGGAAGAGTATCAAGGCGCGCGCCCTCCTCGAAAAGGCCCGTATGGTCAACCCTGCATCAGATATCCTTTGGGCTGAGGCTGTGAACGTAGAAGAACGTTCTGCAGGTGCAGCGCAGGCCAAAGCTATGCTCGCACGTGGTCTACAAGATTGTCCTGCGTCTGGACTCCTCTGGTCAATGGCGATTTGGGTAGAAGCACGACCCATGAGGAAAGCTCGGAGTGTCGATGCGCTGAAGAAGTCGAAGTACGACCCAGTGATTTTGTGTGCTGTTGCCCGACTTTTCTGGCAGGAGAGGAAGCTTGAGAAGGCGAGACAGTGGTTTGAACGAGCAGTGACAACAGAACCTGATCTCGGTGATTCATGGGCTTGGTGGTTGAAGTTTGAGCGACAACATGGGACAGAGGTAAGCTCAGGCACATTTTTCTGGCCCCTTTTGGTTTTGTTGATAAGGATCTTTTTTAAAACAGGAACAGCGAGAAGTTGTGCGAGATAAGTGTGTTGCGGCGGAACCGCATCATGCACCAATGTGGCAATCGGTTTCGAAAGATGATAGCAATCGAGGAAAAAACGTAAAAGAAATTTTGGAGTTGGTTGCCGATGCATTGCAGTGACAGGGCAAGGGTGTCTGTTTTAATATGCTTTGTGTATATGAAAGTGCGAGTTCTTAATTTTTTATTCAAACGTTATCTAACGACGCTGGGCTCTGTCGAAACCTGGGGTGATTGGCGATATCTGTTTTTCCGAACTTATATATCAGCCTCCTAATTAAGAACAACGTTTGTTGGACCACACGAGACAATCATTCACATCATTGAGCATAGCGGCTACAAGCTAATTAAGTAAGCTAGATTCCCCAAATGACCACTCCCATCATTGCGAAGCATGGCGATAATTAGATTTCTTTGCGCTCACGAGGTCTCCATTATCCAGACTGGACGATTTCTTTGTAAATGGTGTCAGTCGACCCTTAAAACCAGGCGTAAATCAAGATCACCCTGTTTCACGAGGTTACATGTGGCGAGACAACTCATGGTCCTTGTTTCTTTCTTGGTGGCTACGACAGTATTTATATCAAGGCTTGATTCTGGCTTGTTCTACTTACCATACCACTCACGGTCTCTTCGCTTCGAATTTCCATATTCTTCTCAAACCAGCCGTTCAAACAGACCGTGGAAATGCAGTTCCAATTGATTTATGTGTTAATTGCCTCCATCTCCGGTAATTTCTCTGCAGTCGGAAAACAAGAGAAATCCACTGATTCCACGGGCGGTTTAGTTTTGACTCCCAGTGTTTTGGCATCTCCAATGCCGGTCCTTGACAGTGGTGCAGATGTATGTCGAAATATCTAACTTGTTGATCAATTGTGACTGATTCAGGACTAGGTGCCATCAGCTACAGCTACAGTAGAATCAACTGATATCTGCCGTTTCTCTTGCCTCTGAGAAGTCCAAGTGGAGTATGGTACGTTGCCTTATGACTGAATTGAGGGCCCAAGTTTACTATTCTCGTCAAATTTTAGGTCATTCATCTGTATCCGGTGTCCTAGTCTTTGTGACTCCTGCCCTCGGCATCTTTGTTCGACCTTTCAAGTTTTGACATCAAATCCAACCTGCTCTTATGTCTTTCCATACGTGCGAAGTCTGTGATATTTCATAGTCTTAATCGAGATTTTTTAATTATTTTTCTAAGTCCTCCTCCTGTTACTTGAAGCTTGTGCATACTTGGCGAAAACATTCTTGAGATTGGGTTGCAACCCTTTGGACCGAACAAAGAGAAGTCCCATATAGTGATAGCTCAACGGCGGATTGAGTGTAACACCAGATGAAAACTTCTAAATAAAGATAGCAAGTTTCAGCACTGGAAATTGAGTACGAAGGGGTGAGGAAAGTAACGAGCAATTTTCTAGCTGTCTCAAGACAGTGTCAGCAAGACATGATTCGATATTACGATCACAGTTCGGCGGCGAAGTGATGGTTCCAGAGGAGGCTACTGGTACGCAGGACATACACTAAGGCAATCCTTTACTGTTTTAACATTAACAGTCGTGATCTCTCATGTCGTCCTGGCCGTTTTATAGGGCAAGCGTATCTGAAGCTTTATAATTGCTTGAACTTCGCATTGAGGACGACACACCTTTGCATGCAACAAGTAAGTCCTAAAACATGTTGTATATACGATGTAGTTACCGTCCCCTCGGTAAGATCAAGAACAGCTTTCGTGCGTAAAAAGCTCATATCACGTCCAAGAACGATGATTTTACGTTCTGGAGAGCGACGGATTATATGAGGTCATATCAACACCAATCGTAGACCAGTGCGTCCTTGATTCACACGCGCTGTAAAAATTGGGAGCATGGAAAGTTCCAGCGGAGGATTTTGTCGAAGGGTGGAAGGAGTGGCCTTTGAAGTTGTGAAATCGTCCCGGAGCATCCAGATTCGTAGAACTCACGATAATGTCTCTTTGTCAGTACATACATCGAAAACTAAAATAGGGTGATTTTGACAGAATTTGAATAGCTTATACCAACAGTAGGTATACTGCCAAGGAGCTTATAGTCAATGTCTTCAGTAATCTATCCCTGTCAACGAGCTTCCGCCCTTCCTTCAATAGGTAGAGAATCACCAAGATTGTTCATATAGCACGGTGTTCATATAGCGCGATCTGCTTCGCTCAGCAGTGACTCCTGGATAATGCCAGTTGAGGATAGAAACATAAGGACTTTTTCGCGTAATTCATAAAATCGAGCAACAACTGACGTACGATTTTCGGCATTTGCCGAATAACTCTTGATCGACGAGCTCTTCACCTCGCCTGTATTCGCTATAGATTCGCACTTTTCATTTCAAAGAATGGTTCTCTTCTTTAAATCTACTGGTAAATATAAGGACAATAGACCTTGTCACACTCTGAACCATCTCGATTGCATAGTTGTAGATCCACCGGCGACGATCTACATGGGACGAGATAAGGTAGAAAGTTAGTGCCATCGCCAATGTCAAGTGAATATTTCAAAGATATGTTGTGGTAATAGACGAGGAACTAATCAAATATGCTTGGCCTCAAGACGTCTGGTTTCACGTCGACAAACTATCATCGGCACACGTCTACATTCGAATGCTCGACGGCATGACGTTTGAGACTATACCTGAAGCCCTTCTGACGGACTGTGCGCAGTTGGTTAAGGCCAACTCGATCGAAGGTACACCTTCAAATGCAGCTGACACCAGATGACTTACGCGTCTCGAGGAAGGGAACAAGAAGGACAATCTAACGGTGATATTCACTCCGGCTGATAATTTGAAGGTCTGTGTTCTCATTTTACATTATACTGCGAAGTCTTTTCGTAACCAGTCACAGAAAACGGGTGATATGGCTGTTGGCCAAGTGTCTTTCCATAATGATAAACGGGTGTGTAGAATTTTCTCGTTTTATTTTTGGGACGTGAAGATCTTTCCCTGGTTCTAGGTCAAACGAGGTAATCGCACTTTGCAACGACCTTTCTACCCATTCTTTAACGAGGATATCATGCAGTGCATGTCGCTAAACGCGAAAATCCCATCGTGAACCGACTGAACAAGACTAAGGTGGAGAGGGTTGTAGATCACGAGCAGGAAAGGATAGATCGGCTTAAGGCTGAACACGCATTACGCAGACAGGCTGCGGCCGAAAAGGTGCGTCATTTGATTTTCTGGCTTTACATATTTAATTTTGATACCTCAACAGAAAAAGGCGGACTTGGAGCTCGCCCGTCAGCGAGAAGCGGAAAAAGCTGCGCGGTCTTACGAGTCACTTTTCAATGTCGAGGAAGATGAAGATGAAGCTTCCAGACCACATAAAAGTGTCAAGGAACTAGAGGAGGATTTCATGTAATACTGGCAAGAATCTAGGTGTTTCTTCTCTTAACTGGATATCACGGTTATTTTCATGTGTCTGGAGTTCATTTTGAAGCATGACAGGACAATTCCAGAGGCTACAGACAAGGCTTCAATCACAGGTTGACGTTGACACGTTTGCATAATGAACCCTCTTGTGGTCCCATTGATATGATACTATCGCCTGACAGATTGAAGTCATTCAGAGGATGACGCCGTGACTCGTACCTTCTGTTGATCGGAATACAACCCTTTGTTTATTGACGCTGTAGACACAATGGGGCTCACTGTAAAAGTTGATGTATTCAGGCCAGCATCCTGTCAGATGAGCATTTGAAATCATTGACAATGCAAGATGATACGCTCAGGGAACCAAATGGAGAACAATCAAACTCAATTTGGCCTTCTCAACTTTGTGAAAAATTTAGATTTCTGTTGAACAACTCGGAGCTAAATACAACTAATGCAACTCTGTATTGTGTGTGATCTTTCGACTTCCGCCTCGGATACTCTTGGAGGCATTTCATGTGCCATGACCGTCGTAATTTTCATATCTGAGGATTTAATTGATTTGTTCAGTCCAGACGAATAGCAACACGGGAAAATACAGCACCAATAACCGGGAGGTCTGTCCCATTGGTGTTGCCAAGTTCTGTCGATTCGACCCTCTTCAATAGAGCCCAGTTACACACGACCAAGACCTAACGATCTATTCAGAAGTGCATCTGCCATTTGCCAGTGGTAACCATTGCATGTGATCAGTAGGATACGTGGTATCAAAATCAGTGCATGTCTTTCAATATTCTGCACGATATGGAGAAAAGCGTGGATGGTTTCAGTACATGAGGTCCCCAACATTTGTCGCTTTCTGGTCGATGTTTTCAAGGCAGAGACGTCATTAGGATCCGGATATGATAAATCTGTACCCGTCCCGTAGCAACAAGTAGATCAGCGAATCTTCAGTGCAGATCCAGAATTCAGCTCATCGAGTTCCCGAGTGGAGGATGATGTGATCTATCGACAGTGACAATCATGATGACAAGATCAAGGTCCCAGACCTTCTTGCGGTCCTCGACATCATTCAGAAGAAAGTCTGGTTTTGAGGGCTGACTTACCCATCCTTCCCAAGCCTTTCCTGCTGACAGTTATTAAAGTCATCTTCCTCCTTCTTGACCTTGCGCACGTGACAGTCGGGGACATTCTTCGGCAGGTGACCAGGCAACTTCATCCTCTTTCTGTGAGATTCGGTCGCTCAAGTCGCAACCGTGACTTTCAATGAGCGTTCGTCTCCCTCCTCCAGCGGGCTTTCCGGACAGCGAGGACGTCGAGAGAAGTGATGTTGAATCATCAGAATCCAACGACGATGACCAGAATTGGGACGATTGGGTCTCCGATTCCCTACACGTCCCATGTCTATCACTCTTTGAAGAAAAAAGACTTCCGTCTGTGGAAGAGACAATATCATACGATCGCATAACTCATGGTTTCGATCTGAATTCGACTTGCATGAAACTATGTCAGCATTTTTGTTCAAATTGATCCTCGATTTTCCCGTTTTATTGTATAAACTTAGCGCTTGACTTTCACGGACGGATTCGTTTGATCAATTATATACGGAAGAAGGTATGTTCCTTTTAATGCTGGAACGAGTTTGGATTCTGAGACAACTTAGAAACCATCGCCTGCCGACTTGAATCTTTTGAATGGGCACGAGTCCTTTTTTGCTTCGGACGATTATCTTTTGCCCACTCTTGAAGATGATCCGTTACTCCGTGAGTGTTGGGCCTTTTTTTCCCGCTGTGTAAATTCATTTAAATATCTGTAGAGGTTGAGCCCGACGATTGGTCAGATGAAGATGAAGATGCGGCGAGAACAGATCCTGTCCGGAGGATAAGAACTCTTGAACAGAAACTGGCACTTGCGAAACAAAGTCTCGACGAATATCGTGCATTTGTTGCCAAGAAACTTGACTTTGGCGGTTCTTTGGATGTTCCCTTACCACCCGAACCCAGAAAGGTGGACACTCCTGTACGCGATGACGATACACATTACTTCAAAAGCTACGCCGAAAATGGTAAGACTATGAATTGCGAGTCTGATAAATCAATGTCTAACATACGTTTTTTTCAGACATACATGCCGTCATGATTCAAGACAAAGTGCGAACGTCTACATATGCGCATTTCATCTTGACCAATCCGACACTCTTTCGAGACGCAACCGTGCTAGATGTCGGCTGTGGTACCGGTATTCTCTCTCTTTTTGCTGCTCGAAGCGGCGCAAAACGCGTCATTGCAGTTGACGCTAGTGATATTGCCGAAAAGGCGGCTCGCATTGTTAAAGCAAATGGGTTTGAGGACATTATCACGGTCATTCGGGGAAAGGTTGAAGAGATCACCCTACCGGACGATATTAAGCAAGTTGATATCATCATCTCGG
This sequence comes from Termitomyces heimii, assembly GCA_003313675.1. Lineage (NCBI taxonomy): Eukaryota > Fungi > Basidiomycota > Agaricomycetes > Agaricales > Lyophyllaceae > Termitomyces > Termitomyces heimii. The sequence goes on from QLON01001342.1 coordinate 10,933, forward strand.
AGTGGATGGGATATGCACTTCTCTACGAGTCTATGCTTGATTCAGTGCTCCATGCCCGCGATCGCTTTCTACGCCCAGGAGGTGTAATGGCTCCTAGCCAATGTAAAATGGAATTTGCACTGTGTGACGCCACTGAGGTCTTTAAAGATCGCATCGGATTCTGGGACGATGTTTACGGCAGGTACCCTTTGAGTCCGAAAGATCTTCATACTTAAGTTGATCTCAGGTTTTGATCTTTCTACTATGGCCGAAAATCTGTACGACGACGCTATTGTTGATGTAGTTGGCCCAAATACATTGCTAAGTGAGCCATGTACTATCAAGGTCTTTCTTTCCCTAACAATCAAATTTGCAAACTCACTCTTGCATAGGATCTTGTCCTCAGCGAAATCACGCCTCGTCAGCTTGATTTCTCCTCTTCATTCACCCTGGTATCTACTGCCGAGCGTCGCACGAAAGTCAACTCATTCATCCTGTATTTCGATACATTCTTCATGGCCTCTGGTCTTCCCGTGTCTCCGGAGACAAACGTAAAAGTGATCAAAGAAGGGGAAGTGATCCTTGTAGACATCTGGCCTGCGGGAGGGAAACGAGCACCTCAACGAAGACAGAGTCAGAGTGTGGATAGGGATGCCTCTATCAGCTTCAGCACTGGACCTCAAAGTATGGCAACGCACTGGAAGCAGACACTATTCCTTCTCCGGGAACCCATCAGCATTTCGGAAGGTTTGTCTCCACTTAATCCTGCGCTTTGATAATGAATGAATGAGCTTTAGGCTCAATCGTTCACGGTTCCTTCCACTGTCGCAAAAGTGAAGATAATACTCGAGAGTTGGATGTTGAAATCCACTTCTCCGTCAAGCAGGATCCAGAAGGGCCCGCAAGTGACTTGATTGTTCAGATGTTCAAGGTTCGGTGAAGTGATGATTTCAAATATGATATTTCATCGATTATCTTATATGGGCATCTGTTGCACACAAAAATCCAAATTCTCACTTTCAAAACACTTGTTAGCATGCAAAGAATGACCTATATTAACAGCAGAAAGAGCCTCAACCTTATGATAATTATTTATGATTATATGTCGCCTGTAGACGAGCTTTGACATATTCGCCAGCCGTTATAACCTCATATCGTGCTGGGCGTTCTGGAGATACACAACTTGGAATTGGCTGAAGTGAAATGTTCAGTCATACCACAATATGTCAGTGGAGACCTCACCTCGAGTCTAACATTATAGTCAGTGCCGAAAAAAAGGGGTATTGAATATCTACGGATGCCACTCCTGTTCACAGCTCGATGAACAGTGGATTTGAAGATATCGTCTTGGATCATAGTAGTTAGAGCATACAGAGATGGCAGTTACTTACTTGTCCAGCGTGCAAACTGGTCGCCAAGACTAGCAGAGATAGAAATCAGTTTCTTTTTACCTCAGTCATTTTTTACACTCACTTGATGACAAGAGTTCCAGGAATCGGTGGTGCGTCGATCCATTGTTTCTTGGAATTTAATACTTGCAGGGATTGAATCTCAGGCTCTTGCCAAAGGATCGTGAAACACTAGAACGGCATTGAGTATAGAATTTGCAGAAGTAGTATTGCCTTCGTCATACTTCCCAGCTAATTATCGACATTCAGGTGCGAAACAACAGAAACTGTAGGTTAAAAAACCTACTCTGTATGAGCACCGATGCCGATAACGCGTTCATCCAAGGCTCCAGTCTGGGGAGGATAATATAAAAGTTTCATGAGTGCAGCTGAATTCTGAGTCTACCAATTTTTGTGCCGTTCAGCAGTAGTGAGTACAGGAAACAACAGTAGAACCTTGTCATTGAAAAATGTTGACGGAAGATTCAACGCTAATGCGAAGAGAGGGAACAGAAGCTTTCCTAAATTAACTGCTGCATGACTGGCGAATATCAACGCTATGGTTCTAGCAAGCTGGCGATAGACATACTAATATTGCAAGGCCTTCTCGCGAAGTTCCGGAAGCTCAGAAGGCCAGACATTTGCACCAGCCATAACGCCACTCTTGTCATCATTGCCAAGAGTCGCTGGACCGATTGGTTCCCAGCCAAACTCGAAACCTTCTTGCAGGTCTCCCGCATTATCAGGATTGTTGTTTCCACTTAATAACGGAAAGTACCCTTTAAAGTTAGGAGTCCTGTTACTGTCAATCTGAGCGAAGATGCTCAGAAACATTCAGTAATTTATTGTTGCATAGCAACGCTACTGACCTTCATCTTCGCTTCAATTGGTAAAGCAAAAAACTCTTTTGCCACTTTCAACGCAGCATTTATTGTTTCTTCAGGAATGCCGTGATTACGGACTGATCGCAACGATTCACATTGATCAACGGCGCCAGGACAGAGCTGTAGTCCTTTCATACCATAAAAGAATCCGACGTTAATGCATGCTTCCCTGATCTCTGCAGCCAGAGCTTGTTGCACGGCAGGATCGTTGTTGGAAATATTCGCTAGGTCGCTGGCCAGAATCGCCTTGGTTTTCCTGATTGAAAGGACTGAGATGAAACAATGAAACTCACATAAGAGGAACTTCTTTGAAATCAACTGCAGCGTCTGCCTGGTGAACTTTTCCGACTAGGGTCGACATGAAAGTTGTATTAAACAGTCGAGTCGGCCCGAAGAAGCCGGATCCCCTGCTTAAACTCACACCACCGTGTTCCACTGTTTCTGTTATCAATGGCTGTCAAGTACGCCCCGCACAGAGTCACCGGATGATGCCAGTCTCTGACTTACACGCTATCATAGATCTCTAGCTTCCTGCATATTCTGCAAGATCGTCAAGAGTGAGAATTGAATAACAGCTGGGAACTGGACTAGCCATGTATTCATTGATTCTTCAATAGGTGACATCCCAAGCTTCAAGCTCGTTGAAACAGAATTTTCGTAAGCATATCGCGTGTTGCTTTGGAATTCTCCGGCTGATCTACATCTACGATACTGAACAGATTCGCGTTCTTGGATATTGGACCCTTGTCGAAGGGCCATGCTCTGGTTATCCCGAAATGTGTGATGCAATCCGAGTCCTTGAAATATTCGGTGTTCCTAAGTGTCTCTCAGATCATGCCGCGAAGTTGCACGAGCTTCCAGATGAACACTTGACAGACATACTACCCATTGCAAAGAAGATCGCACTCGCTCAAGGTGTTGAGGACTATAATATCCTCCAGAACAATGGCCGTCTCGCTCATCAGGTGACAGGATGCGCAATCAATTAACCAACGAAAATATATTACTAAATTACTATTGCAGGAAGTTGACCATGTCCACTTCCACGTCATCCCTAAACCAGACGATAAACAGGGACTTATTGTGGGCTGGCCTGCTAAGCAAGCAGACAAAGAGGAGCTTAAGACACTGGCGGAAGAGCTTATCAGTAAACTAAAATAATGGGTTCAAATTTCCTGTGAGTTACTGTGTTCGAAACCCTGGGATATATACTGACACAATAGATACAGATACTCTATATTACAACATGTAACTCAAAATGCGAACAAATATACTTACTTACTCATATCTTCTTCTCATGCAAGCAATGCGTTTCCACGATTTTGAAAATCGCATTCAAGGGAATATGGTACTTTTGAGAGTAAATCAGCCTTTCTCTTATATCACAACGTACGTCAGAATCGCTGTTTACATCTAACCTCTGGGATTATTTTCTGGCCTAGTTCATCAGCGGCCTTCGTGATTGTGATTGACGCCAGGATTGTTGCAGCAGCAATCCAAAGACTTCCATATCCGAAATAACGACCAGGACAGATACTGAGAAGTGATTGGTGCCAATCGCCAGAACTGATACACAGATCACATACCGCCCAAACCAAAAATAGGCCAAGGCTTTGGAAGGCCTTGGAAGAAAGCGTTCTGGCATAAATTCTCGGTTGAATTCCCCATAAATGTCGTCCTGGACGACAAGCGAGGAAGCCCCAGTATAGTGGTATGCCAGACCAGACACAAGTGGAACTTGACATTGTCACAAACCCAGTGGAGCAGCCTGATGCTATCTACGTGAGGAATGTCGTTAGCACTAGCAAAGTTCAAGGAGTCTTGGAAGAAGTTTACCTCAAGGATTCCTGCCAGGCAGCCTCTACATATGTAAGTTTTGCACGATCGCTGAACTGAGGTAAGCGACCGCGGCCAACAATTGCGTCTAATTCCTCCTGAGCGCGCCTCTGACACTCTGGATGGAGAACCATGAATATCGGAAGAGACACCGCAACCTGATTAAAAACCAAACGTTAGATATAACAACAGAGCTTCAGTTGAGGTCTGTATCTGTCCCAACAGCGTGCATGGATAGCTGTAGTGCCTTGTATGTCGTCAGAGGTAAGACGGCCATGAGGGCTCTCTAGTCTCATTGATTCTAGATGAGATAGAACGAAAGAGGATTCTGCATCCCATTACAACTGCAAGGCACTGCGTTTGAGTAACAAGTCAACTTGTACATTTGTAATGATCCGCTCCATCTGGATCTTAATCATCGTCACTGGAACGGTGTCAGGGAACCATGATGGTAGATGTCGCACTGTCGAAATGACGAGCTCTTTATGAAGTGCATTTTCAACGGATGGAAGTGCATGCTTGTGCATGTAGTTCGTACGTAACCTTGGAATGTCCCCATGTGCCATGTGCTGAACACAGCCCATTAAAAAACTCGCTTGTAGCCGAAGAAACTTCTTGGACATTCATCATCGTCAGTAGGTTATTTTCTCGTTTGAAGGTAACTTAATGGTTAGATTTGCATGTATAGTTGGTACGGGGAGGCTGTCCCGCCCCATACGGACTTAACATCAACATGGGTTTAGGACTGCACCTAATTTATCTAGTGTCCACCCCGCGGGGTTGACAATGCCAATTTGTAACATAGGTGTCGATCGTCAGTAACAGAACGAAGATAATTGATGGGTGTTTCGTCGAAAAAAATTTCGTCGCTGGTCTCCGCAGTTCTGCGTCTGGGGATATCTCATCATATGCTTCTGTCTGGATGTATATACAATTTTCACACACTGCCTCGAGTCTTTGTTCAGATGGGTGTCTCGACCACATCGGAGTGGTCTTTTTTCACACGGGACGAGAGCACTGGAAATTTACGGAATGAGGTATTAACGTTGGTGAGTTCAGACAGTCCAGACTAGCGTTACGAGGCATGTTACGAAGAGTAAGTTGATCTCGTATTACTATTTCGTAAAAATTAGCGCAATTATACCCTCGGCCTCAATTATCAGGAATAGTCGAATTCGAATTCGAGGGACAATTTAGAGTTGACAAGCATTAGATCGGCGTCTGTATCTCAGCGTACGGTCCTCACACGAACGCATGTTAGGGATGACGAGACCTTCCTCAGGCGTTCTCATTGATGCCTCACTCGGTTCGTATCAGCCTTGGACATCAAGCGAGTCAGGCTGTGCACTTGGGCCACATTATTCACGTGTTGGACTTGACCAAAGGTATTCGATCGAGTTCTTCAATACATATCCTGTTTACAGGACCTAAAACAGGTCAGGGCATGAGCGCAAGAGTGGGGAAGCGACCAACTTAAGGCTTGAAAGGTTCGTGACCTCACCAACGGCACTTACAGAAGTATTAGCAACTTGGAAAGTTGTGTTTATATCGGTCCTGATGACCGAGCAGACGTTAGTTTCTTTGAGATATCCTCACATATGGTATCATTAAAACCCGCGATGATGGGATCACAAACCAATAGACGAGTATAATGATTTGATCGGTTCCTTATCGTCTTGCCAATCAAGGAATCGCCTTCATTTCTTCGATAAGTAAATCATGCAACTTGGTCTACATTTCACGTATAGGATCCATTTGCTTCTAGCCAGTTCTCAGAATACGACTGAAAATATGAGATGAGATTCGGCCGGCGGTCTGGCCTCCAAAGCAGGCTTGTTCAGATGGTCGATACACTGCCGCCGACCGACATTCTGCGATAACAAATATGAAAGGATTTTGCGGACTGGAGCTCAAGGCCATGAGATTATTTCGACGGGTCATTCTTTCCAGGGAACGTTTGTTTCAGCAATTTTTCCTTGTCATTACAGGATTCCAAAAGAGCTTTCCTGCCGATCAAACGAATCATGGCATCCGACCCACATTGAGCGCTACCAATAAGTCCAATATATCAACATTTTTTTCTTTGATCATCAGAGCATTGAAAATCCGCAGCGAAGCCATCCGAGTCCAAAGGTACTGAGAATTTAATGAATCACAGACTTGGAGGCTGGGCACGAGTCACAATTCGGAGGAGTCTACTCTCCTTAGCAACGATGTGACTCCCAAACCACATTTCCATAGACGAAGCCAGCCGCGAAGACATCAGTCACGCGCTGTCATCAGTGTGAAACGAATGACATAAAAGCACTTACTGAAGAAAAGCAGATTGCATTGTGATACGGAGGATAACATATTTTTTTAAAGGAGCAAGTCTTCTTCCCCACCTTGTTGCCGAGTCAAATGCCGGCTCGTCCTCTGATGTCAACGGTGACAATCATTGCCGCATCGTGCGTAATTTTTCTGGACGCGCTTCTTGATGATCACACCAATCAAGCGCCAGGCCTACCAGTGGCGCCCTCGGTTCGGTGTCCTCTGACAAATTGCGCCCGAGCTGTTGAGTTGGTTCGTCTCATCGCTAATTAGAAATTATTCTAGCCGGTATTGCTATCCTATAAATGCGTCTTTGATGTAACTTCAGTAGTCAGTCGCTTGTCTCCTACTTCTTCCAACGAGTTAGAATGGTTAGAAAATTACATCACAGCACATTCATCCTTCTCGCCTTCCTCGTCTTCCTTCTCCACTTGAGTATCGCACGCTCTGTAGTCGAAACTGACTACTCCACCCACCAGAGCCATTCGAACACCGTGCTTCTCCGGTCCGACGCCGCCACCTCCGAGTCCAGCGCCACCGCCTCTTCTACAAGCACGAGTACCACATCAGATAGTAATGGCACAGTGGCTGTTGCGACCATCGCGGGCATCATCCTATTCCTCCGTGCGTAGTCTATCTCGCTAGCTCACCGCCTCGTTGTTCATGGACGTCAGTTTTGTTCTTCGGCATTCAATTTTGCCTCTCTTATGTGACAGGGGTGGACTTTTTCCGTTTTATGCAGCGCGCTGTCCACCACCCTCGCGCAATTACCGCCTCGCTCTCTGCCACTCGCGACGACATGTTGCCAACGTCCACTTGAATCCCCAGCCCTGTAAACACCTCACACAGCCCTAGTCCTGTTTCCGGCATTTTCCACTCCTCGCCTCTGTGTGCGAGGTCAACCCTCCCACTCTCAAGTCCTCGCTCGACGACAGTCGGGTATTATCAACCTCAATGGAGCTCAGGATTGGTCGGTATAATTACTTCAAACTTGTTTGTGACGTGCCAAGGGAACCCTTCTTATCATACGGCCATAACTTATGGTTGTTTTTCCTCAAGTCCAAGTCACACATTAACACTACCCATGTGCCCAAGTTGATATTAATACAATGATCACTTCTCAGGGAGTAAAGTCCAATTTTGTGATAGCTGCATCCTCTTTCCCTTGAACGTCGCCAAGACTCTTGTATCCTGCCAGACCCAGGGTCGTATTCAAGTCCGCAAGAGTGTGACGGATTACTTGTTCAACGCCAGTCTCGCCGCCTACGATCAGTCCGTAGACCGACGGTCTACCAACTGACGGAGAAAGAAGAATCAGGTCACTAGCCATAAAAAGATCAAGGGTTTACTGACGCAAGACAGCCTGTGCGCCCAACGCCAGAGCTTTAAATATATCAGGCCCGGTGCGAATACCGGAGTCAAACAGCACCGTGAGCTTCCCAGATGCTTGCGCCTTTTTAACTTTGGCCGACTTCATGATATTCTCTAGAGCATAAATGGATGGAATGGCACCGTCAACTTGGCGTCCGCCTGCAGTAATCAGGTGAGATGAGAACAAAACAATGACTGAGTTGCGATACCGTGATTGGAAATGATAATTCCGTCTACATCATACTCAAGCGCCTTCTCCGCATCCTGTTCCACTGAGTTTAGGATTGAGCTACGAGGAAAAAAACCTTAAACGCGTACAAGCATGCTTTGAATACCCTTCAGGACCAGAGGTCCTTGCCAATTGTCTCTCAAGAATTTGAGACCCTCCCAATCACGATATAAACCAGAGTTAAGTTCCTTCAGCCATTCTGTGCCAAAGAATACGGCTTCTCGCGTCTTCTCATCTCCAGCCAGGAACAGCCTATCTTTTTCTTCGGGGTCGTAAGGAAAATCGGGGTGTTCATGAACAGGTTCACGACCATATCGCGCCATGAAGACGGGATCAGATCTACCGATTTGGATGCCGACACCATGTCCGAATGGAATATAGCCTCTCTCGAGATCATGAGGCCTCCAGCTATTAGTCATCGTGTCTAGAGTGACAATCAATGCAGAAAAACCGTTTCCTTCGCTCGATTGAGAATTCAAACGTCACATTATTGGTTCGGGGCCTGAAATCAAATTGATATCAGTTCCATTCCGGCAAGCTGAAGAAGTATGTGGACCAATAAAGCTGATACCACCGATGACCATTCCCATTAGCAGTAGCCACTTCTTCGATGCTTCGAGATGATGCCGAGCTCATGATGAAGGGGAGTCCCAGCAGCAGAGGCAGGTGCAAGTTCTCCATCTCCATGGAATATACCTTGAACACCGATTGGAGCAATGACGATTGGGAGGGGTAGGTGACGCCGAACAGGGTGATCTAATATGAGATGAGTGGAAATGGAGGTGTAAAATTTTAACACGCAAACCATACCTCAAGCGAACGCTTCGTCGCGTTGACCAGCATACGAGGGACGATAGCAAATCTATCCAGCGCCTTTCGATTGGCGTTTTCGGTGGTATGTGTACCTGCACTCCCCGCAACATAAAGAAAAGCTCCTAGAAGAGGTGTTTGCAGTGGTTAAATATTATACAAATGAAAATTGTTCACTTGCCTGGGTAATCCTTTAGTTTTTCTCTAGCTTTCTCTTCTATTTCCTCAAAAACAACGGTGCCCAAAGGTTTGGGTCCTTGGCGACTAGCATATAATCTTGACACATAAGAAGACCAAAGATCAGAGTCTTCGAGGTCAGCTGTGGCCATTTTTTCGGTTTGACGATGTGAGTAGCGATGATGTTTATGGGCATTGAAGCTGTGATTTCAAGGATCTTATGAGTAATGAGATCACACGGGCCGGTTTTGGAAGACGCGTGGTGTGGGCCAAGACCATTAAGAGAGAGTGATCCGGAGAACCTGGTCACGACGTCTGACATGAACATATACGTCTTTTCATTCGCAGAGGGTCAGCTGGACATTTGTAGATGTACTGAGAATGTTTCAGAGGGTCGTACACAAGAGGACGAGGAAGATAGATACAGAAACACTGACAGTCGTGTGAAACGAAACCGCAATTGAGGGATATAAGTAGAATGTATTATGATACGTACTGAAGTGGTTCCTATCGACTAGCAACACTTGGTCATGGTTCGTCAAAGACTTTCAAACACCGCTGATCAGTCAAATTTGCAGACAGTATAAAGGCATGCAATAAAGACATTGAATAGGCACTGAAACCGTCGGAAAACCCCAGACGAGGAACCGAATTAGGTTAGAACAGACAAGGATGATCCGGATATTACCCGGATGAAATACCTTCGAAATCCGCATCTGTCCAGCCTAATGGACGACGGAAGGCTCCTTACCTCCGGAATCTGCCTCGACCTGAAATCAATTTTGTCGACCTCTTATATCAAAAAACGGACTTAGGAGTAAACGAATGGATAAGCATGAATATAGTATCAATCAATGCTACTCAGTACATAAGGGGGTTATCAGTCATTAACACACAGGAACAACTGACATTTCGTGTTGAAGATAGGTAAGTAATTGTCGCAACAACCAGTTACGGTACCTTGACGGAGTCTTTTCCGCCATCACCATAACGGCTAATTCGGTGTCCAGCAATCCCCGAAGGTTGAACGTTCGACGTAATTATCTCCGGGGAGTTAGTTCCTGGAGATTTGGATCAAGTATCTGCAACCTTGTCAAAGCGTTGTGAGAAATCGCAGAGATGATCCTTAGGACCAATATTGCCATTGCGAGTGTTCTTCCGTCCATCGAGTGACAGGCTGAGATGATAAGGAACAAGAGGACCGAAGCCATATATTCGAATTGCCTTAGGTGGCGAAAAATGGAATGATTTATCGTTGGGCTGAAGAAGCGACAAAAACCAGCTACTGACAAGGCTCCAAGCAGACCGGATCCGAACTAAAAGGTCCAAACACCATGAACATGCCCCGGGACTCACCTTCGCCGTCGCGTGACCGTTCTAGATACAATGATATGCCGAGAGACTACGACAACCACAATGACTACAGTGATAAACGCGACTTTGGTCACGATCCGGCAGTTGACATAGACTTAGCGCCCTCAGAACACGAGGCAAGGCCCGAACACGAAGCATAGCCCGGTCCAAGGAGACAGATGCTGACGAACATGGTTTGAATGGAATTTGCTTGGAAGTAATCACGCGTCACACGTCACGCCCCAACCAAAAACGTTACAGCTCCGCCTCTCACGTCATCGACACCATGTTTGCAATAATCGTCCTCCCTTGGTTCGCAATATGGTTCTCATTGGTCGTTTATTCTCTTCTATTACGCTACACCAATCGCAACCGCAGACAAATCGCCTTTGCACAACTAGGACTGCCTGCTGAAGCGAGCAGAAATACACGTCTGCTTGGTTTTTTCCACCCATACTGGTAGGGATGGTTGCTTATTTACGAGCTCTAAATTCTGATTCTACATAGCCTACGCAAGTAATGCCGGTGGTGGAGGGGAGCGTGTCCTCTGGACTGCAGTTGCTGCTCTACAGCGCACCGAACCCGATGTCGTGAGCGTCGTATACAGTGGGGACACGGATACTTCCAAGTCTGAGATTCTCGAGAAAGTTGCGGTGCGGACGACCCAATCATATCTTGCACATTACAAGATATTTAATCACATAATAGGCTCGTTTTGACATAGCTCTGGACCCATCCAGACTCCATTTCATTTTTCTCAGCTCACGCTGGTTGGTGGAGGACAAGACATGGCCCCGGTTCACGATTCTCGGCCAAAGTCTCGGGTCCATGTATCTTGCATGGGAAGCCATGTCCCGATTGATACCGGACCTCTTTATAGGTAAGGGGATAAGTTACTCGGCTTGTTTCCGTATAGTTTATGTAAGGTCACCAGATACCATGGGCTATGCTTTCTCGTTCTACGTGGTAAACCTTTTGGGTGGAATTCCTGTCGGTGCTTACGTTCATTATCCGACCATCAGCACAGATATGTTGGAGCGAGTAAGATCACGCCAGAGATGGCACACTAATACCGAGATCGTGTCGTCGTCGGCTGTTTTGAGTAAGGCAAAACTATTGTCAGTACATTCTATTCTGCTAAAATAGAAGGATTAACTTAATCTTATGACAGTTACTACCGTATCTTCATGTACTACTATGCACGCTCACTCCGTGTCGCCCGATTTTTGATGGTCAACTCTTCGTGGACTAAAGACCATGTCGATGCGATACTACATCACTCTGACACACTCCTTGATGCTCTCTCCACCATCCCCCCTCTTTTGTTCTTACGCTCCCCAAATGCAGGCCTGGCCAGTACCGAGATTGTATATCCCCCATGTGATACTCGTGCAATGACAGAATTTGCTTTGGAAGGACGTGAGCCAATCATTATGAGCGTCGCACAATTTAGGTTTGTTCCTCTTTGACCTGACAGTTCCATCAAATGGCTCAAAGGATACTCGATATTAGACCAGAAAAAGATCATTCTGCTCAGTTGCATGCGTTTCAGCGACTCCTTAAACTATATCCAGAACACGCTGCGAACACGAGGATGGTGTTGTTAGGGGGTAGTCGAAACGTTGAAGATGCAGAACGGGTCAAGGGATTATGGAAATTGGCGAAAGATTTGAAGATTGAGGTACGTCGTACTCTGGCGGCACTAAAATCTAGTCTCTTACAATGAATCCTTGCTTGATTTCTCCTGACTTAGGACCGTGTACAAATTATCGTAAACGCGCCGTATTCCCAGATGCTTGATCTATTATCCAAAGCCAGTATCGGGATGAACACTATGGTGGACGAGCATTTTGGAATTAACGTGGTAGAATATATGGTAAATTCATGTGTTTCCCTGATCGTCCCGCGACCTAAACTCTATCAGTCAGCTGGTGTGATTCCCGTGGTGCACGCTTCTGGTGGGCCCCTTAGAGACATTGTTGTTCCAGTCAGAGAGGAACCAACAGGTGCCAATTATCCTTGATTTTGCTGTACAATGCTTTATATTGACATTTCCTTCTCGTTTACAGGGTACCACGCCGACTCACCGGAGACTTTCGCCGAGGCGCTTCATACCGCTCTGACTTTGAGCGTAAGTGAGGACTTGGCCATAAGGAAACGAGCGAGGAATTGGGCTCTCCATCGTTTCTCCGAAGAAGAATTTGAAAAAGGATGGCAAGCGAGTGGGTGGCGTCGCCATTTACTCCCGCAGTAGCGATAAATAGGTTTCTCCGATTTCTACGAAGAAAGGAATAAGAAAAGTATTTTTTCGCCGGACATTTCTCCTCGCCACAAAATTTCTCAGTGTCGCCTTTTCTCCGCTTGATTAGAAAAATACTTCCCTCTTGGTGAGATTCTATTTCCTGTGAGCTTGGATGGAATGGGGAACATCAATTACCTGGAGGTCCTACGCTGAACAAAGCTATTGTTGCTCTGTGTACAATCCGATAACACCGATCATCGCGATCACTGTCCATCTGATGACCCTACGTCATTTTTGCGATGCAGCTCATTGCGAATCTCAGTGTTGCTCAGTCTAACCATAGACATTGGATATCAGAAGAAAGATTACATCTTGATGCTCCGCTAGAAGCTTTTCGAATTGGCAAGTAGCTTTCGACCCAACTGTGCTACGTACGATTGGACAGGCTGATATGTGGCGGATTTGTCTCGACTCAAATAACGGTGAATATTCGTGGAACATTCGTCTGTACAGCTGGGTAGTCTTTTCGTAGTTGAGCAAGGTGAGGCTCGGTTGCCATCCCATCCTGTCGCACACCTCAAAGAACCGAAACTGTGGCCTCTCAATGTAATTATTGCCATTTTCCTCTAACACGGAGGAAAGGTTTCCCTCGGGCATGAAGATAGATCACCTCACTCGATTTTGAGGTCATTGAATCAACAAGCGGCGAAGCTACGACACACCGTAGAGCTTCCCCTATTCATTAAAGACCATCTCTTGCCGCGATGTTGGCAACAACACATGTCTAACGCGATTAATAGCGGCCCCGGCGGTAAAGACAGTCCTCGCGACCTTGGTTTCTGACAGAGCCGCGAGAAGGAAGCGACGAGGACACAGAACTTCAATCTCGAGAATGACAGGCAAAGAAAAGGTTGTCCTAAAAAGTGACTGAGGGTATGAGCTGTCGATTACTGTGTTATCCAGGGTCAGACGGAAAACCGGAGGAGAGGTTGAAATCCTGGGCTCAATACAGCGGAATACCGAAAGATGTCTTATCTTCACAGCATAATGTAGCAAGTTATCGGGATTAGTAAATTACCAAACACAGGTCAAACTAGTATGTATGGGTCTCAGGAACAAAGCATTAGTGACGCCACAAAACAAAAAAAGGCATTGTCACATGCTGTCCACACTTCCAGTCCGTTACTTTGACAATGGATTAGCATTGCTAGTAATAGCCGGTGCTGGCTCATTGAGTCGCAACTGACAAGAATGGCCTTTCAGGTTGCGAGACTGATCTTTGGGTCATTATAGGCCGGTTGTTGAACTACAAGACGAGCGAAGTCAATGCCAACGGACGAGACGTGTCCCGACAGTCGAGATGAGTCCAGGCTATGAGCAAATATGAGGCCTGCCAGAGTTGAGCTCGACAGACACAAGGGTTGTCAATGTATCATATCCTATTAAGCTGTAGACGGGGTAAGGACGTTCAATTGAACAGTATTATTTCAGGCCAATCTACAATAACGCCATGACGGTTGATTTTCCAGCGTTTAGGACACTGACAAGAGAATTCTGCACATGAGTATTACGTAACAAGTATGCTTCAAAATTGCGTCAGGCCTCAGCACTTCGGCAAGCCATTTGGCGATGATATAGACGAGTATTAGCAAGCATCGACGACGGTCGCATGTCGCAAAATAATCCATCGCTAGTCGGATCCGTCATCGAGCGCAAGCCGACTTCTCAATCTGCTCCAAAGCTCTTCACTCCAGCAAAAACAGGTTTCCCAGCGGTCCAACACCGATCGAAGAGCGCTTTCGCGCGCAACATTGACAACTTTCGCAAGACAGGGTTGTCTAGACCTAGAAATGTGCCCACCATTGTTCCCAGCAGGCTTACGAGGCTGCCAGAACCCGCTGATCCTGATAACTGGAGGGATCGGGTAGGCCGTGAAAATGAGGAGCAAGTTGCAAACATGACAGAGGAAGAACGAGAACAAGAGAGACAGGAGATTCTTGATCGCTTTGGAGTAGGTGTTAGTGACCTCCTGAAAAGGGTCAGGCTGGCCAGGGAAAAACAGGCAAAGAGCGTCCAAGGCAATAAGGATTTCTCAACGGATACCCTCCAGGGTCAGAACAGCGTCCTAGAACCAGGTTAGATGAGTTTTCCTTCGGTTGTTACGATCTGCTTATTGTTCTTCTTTCCCTAGTTCCGGTAACAGCTCGAGAAGACATTGAACGGGAGGTTACTTTCAATCGGTGTGAGTTACATCACCGTCTCCGCCGTTAGAGATAAGCCCTCTCTAAAATGTATCATCTAGTGTCTACACCTCCACCTGCGCTATCTACAAGCAGTACTCGTCCTTCTAGCCGTGCAGATCGAAGGCTTCGTTTTGCAGAACTAGGCCCAGAAGATGTTCATGTCTACGAATCTGCCCCACCTTCGCCGCGACGAAAAGCGCTTGCATTACCTCCTCCCTCCAACGATGGTTCTGCCATATCACTTGGATGGTGTTCTGGGTACTCAGCTCCTCCCGTTCCCACCCCTGCTTCACAGAAAGTGGATACAGAACCAGAGGAGGGATCAGCAGAGTACATACGTCGACGCTATTTCCCCAATGCCCCCGCAAATGACCCCAGTATTGCTTGGATGCAGGTGTCGCAACCACCAGACTCGCACGCTTCTTCTTCCCTTCGATTTGACCTTTCGGGCAAACCGATCCCCCCATCTACTTCGTCCATTCTCCCAACGCACCTTGGGCTTCACCATCATGCTGAGGGTACACATGCAGGTTACACCCTTGATGATATGTTTCTTCTTTCGCGATCCACAGTACCTGCGCAAAGAGCGACGATGCTTGCGGTTCTGACTAAAGTTGCTCAAAGAGTCGCTGCGATGCTGAAAGGAGAGACAGACGGGATTGAAGAGCTTGTAGGTCAGGAGGAAGAACTTCGAAAAAGGATTATGGCTGCTGGGGTCGAGGCCCTCTTGGAAAGAGGAAGTGTCGGAGCTCGAGCTGTGGAGGTCGTTTGGCAATGCATAGTGGGCTGGGATGAGGAGATCTCGACTATCGAAGGTGTCGAGAGCGAGTCCTCCTCAGACATAGCAATAGGTTCCCTCCGCTTAGACTTTTTTTTGCCACAGATTGCAACGCTGCTCACCCAGGGCGACATCACTGACGAAACCAAACTACAGCTTCTGGGTATCCTTCATCGTTTGGGACAACAAAACAACAGTTTCGCCACATCTATCGTAACTACCTCGAAACTCATGCCTAGTATCGTACACGGCTTCCTTCTGACACCTATTCCTCCAACAGAGACTTCTTCTCTCCCTGATCCACGTGCCATAGAACTCCTCCTTACTCTAGCAAATGCGTCACGACAAAATGCTAGCGCCCTTCAAGTATTCGCGGATGACCTTTTGCGCTTCATTTCATTCTTACCGTCGTCCTCCATGTATCCGCCTGCGCTATCCACCTCTCTGTTAACTGCTACACTCCGTTTCTACACTGTCCTCGCGAACTACGGGCTATATTCTCACATAGCCACCACGGCCGTGGAACAGTTTACACAACTCAGCCAATATATCCTTTCTGACGCATGCTCGTCATCAACACTCGTGGTTGCTTGGACAAATCTACTGGCAGCTTGGATGGTGTGTGCCGTAGACCCTCATCAAACAACGCCTGATCACGAGATATTGTGGAGTCAAGTCATTGGATGGGGATGGAGCTCAGAGGTCGGCAACCTCAGTGACCGACTGGGAACGGAGCAGAAGCATTGGCCAGTGTGGGCAGGAGTTTGGAAGGTTCACGCTGTTTGGTTGGAAGGTGCAAGGGTGAACGGCATTCGAGGCGGTTCGTCCGAGAGAATGGAATGTATCAACGTCATCCGAGACGGGTTCATGGAGGGAATAGAGAAAGAGGTCGTCATTGGCTGTCTGGACGCTATCAAGCAGTCAATTAGCCAATTAGTTTCGCTTCTCCCTGGCCAGTCCCAGCTTCCGTACCTCCGCGCCATAACAGGTCATGTCACCACGTTGAATGCTGCTATACGCATGTGGTTAGCATGTCTCCCACCACTGCCAGATGGTCCACTAGATTCGCCACCCTTTCCACTGCCGTTCTCTCGGATTTCCGATTTGTGCGCGATGATTACCGTCCACCCGTCCTGGTCGTTATTGGACTCCAATGACCGGGGCATGCACAGCGCTTATGTTCATCTGAGATCACTGTCTGAACTGTTATCGTGTTATCTTCGACTATCGCGTCGACTTCCGACTACGTCGAAGGAGTTGTGGATGGCCCAGGCGCTTACGATACTTTCGAAGTTGCTCCCTGGGGATGAAGATTTTGCGCTGGAGGTTATCAATGATATCTCGAGCCTAATAACACCAGAGTGGCTGGAAAGCTTGGGAATTCATATTCCATCGGTTATATGGGATAGAGGTGGGATTGATGTGATTAAACCGTTCTTGGTACATGCGTTACGACCACATCAAGGCATTCATATTGGACCCACGTCACCGACGCCTCAGTCGATATCGACCGCTACTACGCAACGCCTCCCATCCGCCGCAGCTCTGCGTAACTTTGGGCTCCCTCTTTTACGCGAATGGACTTTTTCCCCACTTGATCACTTGTTGCATTCTGGGACTTCAGAAGTCTTTAAAGCACTTCCTGTTGGTTGGGATGCATCAGAGGTTGAGATCGTCCGTGCATCACTACTTCTTACAAGGCTCTGCCAGGAATTCCTGCACAATCACTCGCTTGTGAACTTTGTCTTGACACGAGAGGAGGCCGTCTTTGGTTGCATGAAAGTGTTCATGCTTGAGCATGGTCAGACTCAGACAACCGATTCGACTGAAGAGGTTTTCCGTGACCAAATTGTCGACCGGTTCATGACTGATATTTTGCGTTCATATACCGTTTTCACTACCTTGTCTCGCTCTTCCTCAGGCCCGGTCATTTCCACCTCTGCTCGTCCTGACCTGGAACAAGTCGCTACTAAGTTTCTGGGTACTACTCCTTTCTATCAATATTACACCGATTTTGTTGCATTGTATGATGCGATATCTTTCTCCCACCCGCTTTTCGCTAGCCTCCTCCTGCCACCAACGTCAATGCGATACCCACTCGACTATCGCAAACATCTCTGGAATGATTTTGGCCATGTTTTGAAGACGGTCCGCACACCTGTTGAGCAAGTCATCTGCGAGGATCTGAAAGAATATTTATGGCCGATCGAAGAAGATCCGCAGATGGTTGGCTTATATCTTCGTGGGCTACTTAAGCAGCAACTTCAAGGCTTCGTGCATTTCGTGGCTATGCATCACATCGCTTCGTCCATCTGGTGTGATATATCTCCTAACTCTTCGTGGGGAGAAGTACGCGCTGGCAAGTTGTTGGAGGCGGTCGTCGGCCAGGGAAATCCTGAACTGATCAGAGAAGTGGTTCAATACCGGCAAAATGCCACAGGGCCTACCTTATTGCCTCCTCAATGCTTCGATATGGCGCCAAGTAACCAGATCAGGATATCGCGCCTTGAGTTTGTAAATGGTTTGGGTTTGCAGGATAGATTACAAGGGTTGTTTCCTATCTCATAGTTTTTGTTTCGCCTCATCTAGAAAGGGTAGAGCCGGGTACATATCATGCAGAAGATTTGGCGTTAATGAATTTGAGTAAACCTCAAGGCATCCTCTGAAATGTATAAGCATCTTCGACCTTAACAGTAAATCTAGAATTTCTGAATGAAACAGCCTGGACATGACATAGAGTACATGCTCTGTACCTTGGCTTCTTCGATTGTTTCAATTCGCAATCGGCTCAGAAGTTGAAAACAGGTGGATCACGCAATAGTCCATAGCTGACTCAACGTCGGCCACCAAGAATATGGTTCTGCCTTGTACCTTTCTTGGATTTGAAGATGGCGCCCTTATCTGTGCTTTCTGATTGGCCCCCAGTACTGTCTGACGCTCAGATTGACGAGCTGACACTTCTGGCAACCACGTACGCTTTTTCGACGGGCTTGCTGTATCTTCCGCCCGCCGAATGCCAACCAACGGTCCCAGACTCCGCGGTACATGCACCACTTGCCCTTTTCCCATCTCCGCTCCCTCGTCGTCTTTTTACACAGGCGAAACATCTCCAGGGAATATACAATGTTCTATATGCAAGAATCGCTCTCGATGAAGAATTCTTAGATCGGATCATGGGAACAGAGAACGGTGTTGGAAAGGTTGACGACTTCATTGGGCAGCTTTGGACAGGATGGAAAGATCTCAGGGACAAGGGTTTGGCACAGGTGTGTACAGCGCCCATCTAATCTTCTGCGAGCTGCTTCAATATATGTCTTTCAGTCTCTTCACCTTGGATTATTTCGATCAGATTATCTCGTTCACTCGCCTCCTAACGAGTCACCGTCTCTCAAACAAGTGGAATTCAACACCATCTCAGTGTCGTTTGGTTCTCTTTCGTACCGTACAGCTCGCCTGCATAGGTCTGGTTCTTCACCCATGACTTTCGCAGCATTTGTAATGTCTTGTCTAGATACCTTTACGAGTCCACACGATATTACAATATTTCACCTCACCTGAAAGCCGAGAATTTTCCCGACAACGACACTATTACTGGATTAGCAGAAGGTTTGGCCACTGCACACAAAGCTTATGGTATTTCACGGTGAGCTCTTATGACATTAAACTTATACTTGAATTAAGGATGGCTCAGAGCTCGTGTCCTTTTCGTTGTACAGCCTGGAGAGCGCAACGTTTTCGATCAACGACCTTTAGAGTATGAACTTCTCGAAAAGTAAGTCTTTCAAGTTCTTCACATTTGTCTCTACGTGACATCAGTAATGTAGATATTCCATTCATGCAATTCGTCAAACTTTCGAACAACTGGCACACTCTGCCACTGTCGACCCCAATAGCCGCATATTGCGTGTGTCCGTCTCTCCAGATCTCCATCCAAGCGGTTTTGTGGAAATATCAGTTGTCTACTTCCGTTCAGGATATGCTCCCCATGAATACCAGACACCTATGCATTACCGAACACGTTTTCTACTTGAGCAATCAAAAGCAATCAACTGTCCATCGATCGCGCTTCAGCTTGCTGGGGGAAAGAAGATCCAGGAGGTCCTCACTCATCCAGGAGTCTTGGAACATTTCCTTGCTAACGAGAAGTGGGGAAAAGCAGTATACTCCAAATCAGAGCTGGATGAATTACGCCAAACTTTCATGGCCATGTGGGGATTAGATGTAGGCGAGGACCTGCTTACACCGGACCATGATGCACTTCGATCTGCGAAAGAAGGCTATGGAGTACTTAAGGCTCGGCAACTGGCACAATCACTCGTTTTGAAACCACAGAGGGAGGGTGGTGGTAACAATGTATACAAAGATTCCATCTCTCCTTTCCTCGATAATCTACAACCGAAAGAACGACAGGCTTGGATAGCTATGGAGTTGATCATCCCTCCTATCGGCGCAGGGAACTATCTCATTCGGGCAGGAGGGGGACACCAACCGGCGACCAAGGTCGAGGTCGTTAGTGAGTTTGGGATATTCGGCTGGGCGTTATTTGGAACGCATGTGCAGATAAGGCAGAAAGAAGTAGGGTGGCTGGTCCGAACGAAAGGGAAAGATAGCGATGAAGGTGGTGTTGCGACTGGTTTCTCGGTGCTTGACTCTGTGTTACTCGTAGATGATTGAGTGTGCTGGTGAGGAATCTATCACCGAGAAAAACAAGTAACTGACGACATATACAACTAGGCGACTATCAGTGATACCTAGTTACCATCTACCCTGTACGAGCTCGCAGAAAACTCTAGTTCACAAAAGCAACGGTCCGCAAGGGTCTATCACAGAGTCTGCATTATGAACTCGAATGCTGGGCGTATATTCTTGATGCTAACGTTTTTATTGCGATTGAGCTTCCTGCCGGTTGGTATCGTTTGTTCTGTCTTGGCGCTTAATTTCAGGTTCTTGCCGACAATGACTAATCTCTGTTTTCGATTCCTTGCCGTCTTGTTTTGATATTGTTTTCATATGAAGAAACCATTTGGGTCGCTTGATGCAGAGTGACACAGTCGACTTGCCTGAGCGTTCGACCCACTGACCCAAGGAGGATTTGCCTCAAACCGAAAGCCGTTATCATTCTGCTCATTACTAGTTTGACAGGATCAATTAATAGCAGAAGAATAGGTTCAATCTCCCTTGACATCTTCAATGGTTCGGATCAGCTGCGATATTTATTTATGGGAAACACTTTCAGGTCTGATGACTTGCTCTTAATCCAGCACATTTGCGTTGAACGCGGTTTGTACCAGGTTTTCCGGAGCTCAGCCAGCGAAACTATTACATAGAAGGCGAAATCGTCTCACGACATTATTGTCATGTCCAGAGGGTCCAATTGAATCGCAAGACAGGCTGAATTGCTCCGCACCTTGAGATTCATAAGAAGCTCTTATCTTTCGATAAGGCGTCGACCCTCGCTTCGTTTTAGATATCACGGCATGTCCGTGTGTAAGCGCAATCAGACTATAC
Source organism: Termitomyces heimii (assembly GCA_003313675.1). Lineage (NCBI taxonomy): Eukaryota > Fungi > Basidiomycota > Agaricomycetes > Agaricales > Lyophyllaceae > Termitomyces > Termitomyces heimii. The sequence continues at coordinate 32,041 of QLON01001342.1, forward strand.
TATAACTACCTCAACCCTTCTTGTTCAGTCTTATGACGCTTGCCAGTTGTTGACATGGAATCGTACATCGACTCCAAGAAGGTCCTTGACGAAGGGATCCTGGATGAGAAGACTTCCAACGAAAAACATGAACATGTCGCTGTCTCAACAAAGGTCGTCGATACCGCTGCTGAGCTCTCTACTGGCGACATAGAAATTGACCCAGCGGAATCATTGAGAGTTAGGTATGTAGGAAGTTTTCTTTCAGTGAACTCTCGTCGAGCCTGCATACAGAAAGAAGATCGATTATCATATCCTTCCCTTGATGTGCGGTGAGTTGTTCATTCCCTTGGTCAGTCGTTACCGCTAACACAGTACCAGTCCTTTACTGGTAAGCATGGTGAAAGGTGCTTACTGCTTTTGTGGTCGCCGACAACTTTGAAGGATCCAATTCATGGACAAGACCACACTCGGTTCAGCAGCTATTCTCGGAATCAGGTGGGTACAGTAAATCCTTGTCAGCTGCTAATCGTTACATACTTACGTAGAGAAGCGACGCATTTGACTACCAATGAGTATATCACTGTTTTCGGATGTGATTGCTTATTCATAAGTGGCGCCTTCCGTAGATATAATTGGTAAATGTCCAACAGCTTGGTTGTATGAGCGGCAATGCTGAATCCTCATAGGCTTGGAACAATATTTTATATCTCTTATCTGGTATTTGAGTTTCCGCAGAACTTGGCCCTTCAGCGTTTCCCTGTTGGAAAATGGATGAGGTTTGGTGTTCGCTCGGACTCTTGAATTCAATGCTGATTTGTCGCAACGCGCAGCATCAACATTACTACCTGGGCCATCGCCCTTTGCGCTCATGCGGCCTGCAAGAACTTTGCCGGTCTCTTAGTCGTTCGACTTATCCTTGGAATGTGCGAAGGATCAATCACCGCTGGTTTTCTCATTGTTAGCTCGATGTTTTATACCCGAGTCGAGCAAACGCTGAGAGTTGGATACTGGTGTGAGCGAAGTACTTCATCTCCAAAAAAGACATGATTCAATCTTCTTGTCATTACTAGTCCTCATGAATGGCACAGGTACGCGATTTCTCTCTCGTGAGTCGTGATCCGCTGATAGACTTTTAGCCCAAATTATCATGGGGTTCATTAGCTTTGGTACTCTGCACATCAAGACTGGCAATTTTGAACCCTGGCAATGGTATGCTACTCCGTGCGATTGCTGGTCTCAATTCAATTTTTTTAGGCTCATGATAATAACTGGGATTATTACACTCATTACCGCAATGGCTTTCTGGTATGTCTCGTTACAACAAGCTTTTCCCTATCATTAGTGGAGACCAATACAGGTTCTTTTTCCCCGATTCACCTACAAATGCATGGTTTCTTACGAAAGAAGAACGTATGATTGCTATTCAGCGGATTAAGGTAGGAATTGACCACGTATGACACCCCCAATCAGGTTGTTCGATCTTTTACAGGTCAATCAAACTGGTGTAGAGAACAAGCATTTCAAGAAGGAGCAGTGCGTATTCTTAGGAAACCCTCTGTATAATACAGACAGGACTCATCTTCACATCAGAATGATCGAGGCTTTACTCGATCCGAAAACCTGGCTTTTCGCGCTCTTATCCGCACTAAACAACGTTCCTAACTCCCTTACCAACCAGCGCCAGATTATAGTGAGTTCGTTCGGTTTCACTGCTCTGCAGACTACTTTGCTCGGCTGTGTCGATGGGATCGTGGAAATTCTGACAATCTGGACTGGCGTCAATCTAGCCGCAAGGTTTCGAAACAGTAGAGCCTATGTTTCAGTCGTATACACTATTCCGAACATTCTTGGTGTATTCTTGGTCAATTTTTTGCCGTGGGAGGACAAGGTGGGTTTACTGTTCAGCCTATGGCTTTCCGGTGAGACTGTCAGTTCCATGTTAAGTGTCAGCATTAATAGTCTGTTCCCATAGGTATTGGAACGACCGGTTTTGTCCTCTCACTATCTTGGCTCTCAAACGTGACTTCTGGACACACGAAAAGGATAACTGTAAATGCCATCCTGTTATGTGCATATTGCATTGGAAATTCTGCCGGTCCGTTTATGTGGCAAGAAAAGTACAAGCCAAGGTCTGATACAATATTTTCCAGGTAATCCCTCATTGATTTCTCATTAGAAACCATGTCCCTTGGATCATAATCGGAGTATGTTACCTTGCGTGTATCTGCTTGACTTTATCTATCCGCTGGATCCTCGCGAGGGAGAATAGGATTCGCGATATGGAGCCGACTGATACTACCTACGATAACGTGTACCTAGAGAGGACCGTCAATGGTGTCATCGAACAAGTAAAAGTCGACAAGGTTCGTCACTTCTTAGGTTCTGAATACTTCACTGACATACTTAACGTGCGGTTACTTTCAGGAATTCCTTGATCTTACAGATCGTCAGAATCGCGACTTTAGATATGTACTTTGATGATAAAAATTTGTTCCAATATTATGTAAGCAATGCCAAGTATGCTTCAAGCTGGACTTCACGAACTTCTCAAATTGGACCACGCGTTGTTTCTGATGATATGATTGACCAGGACCTTTCTAAGTGATTTCAAAGTGTCAACCTGGAACTGTTTTGAGCGCAGTATCTACCGTAAATCAGCGTCAATTCTACTTGTGTTGATCGGATATTTTGTGCTGTGCGTCTACTGCTTGATACCGCAAGGACTTGGGCTCACGCGGTCACGTCTCAGATAGGCCATGACCTGACTAACCATCTGAAGCTAAACATCCGATAATCGATATCTCATCGTTTAAAAGCACAACATCATGTCGAAAGTAATTCTCGTCACCGGTAAGCGCGAGACCTGTTTTCGAAAATATCGTCATCATTGCCCTGTCCCAGGTTCGAACGCTGGTATCGGTTTTGAGCTCGTCCGCCTTTTGGCGCAGAAGGGTCATACCGTCTATCTTGCTTCAAGGAACGAAGTTTCTGGACAGAAAGCACAGTGGGTGGTGTATGGCAAGGTTACCATCGCATCCTGACTACTTTTGCATAGGGCTCAGCTGAAAGAGGAGGGGTTAAATGTCAAACTCATCCAGCTTGACGTCACAGACATCAAGTCCGTCATTGCCGCGAAGGATGTCATTGAGAAAGCGGAGGGGAAGTTGGATGTTTTGGTCAACAACGCAGGCATGTTAGTCGATCCTATGTAGACATTGATCTGATCATCCTTCTCTTAGGCACTGGGCTGCTGGATAAGGATCAGAATGCTACTACAGTTTCTTTGGACCTAATACGTGAAGCTTTTGAGCCGAACTTCTATGGAATGATTCAAACGACTCAGACATTCCTTCCCCTCCTCCGCAAATCTTCTCGGGCATCCATACTCAATGTTAGCTCCGATATGGCTTCTAACACCCATCAATCCAAGTCAGATTACCTCCATGTTGTGGCCTACAACACATCCAAAGCCGCTGCCAACTCGTACACGATTGCTTTAGCCTTCGAACTTCGCCAGGAAGGCATCAAAGTCAATGCCGTAACTCCTGGTTTTACTTCGACCAAGCTAAATAGCTTCAGGGAAGGAGGCAAGCCTGTCAGGGCGGGCGCTGAGAGCATACTCCCTTGGACTCTCTTGGAGGATGATGGGCCCACAGGTTAGTCTTAACTCTCCCATGACTTGAATTCAGACCAACGGAAAGTATTTCAGGGCTTTTTATTGATGAGAATGGCATAGAGTTCCCTTGGTAGTATTGCGCTATTGTATAATAATGTAAACCGCGAAGAGCGTATCGGACCTGCAGTACATACTTGGGTGCCACCGTCATGATGGGACGTATATGCGGACCCGTTTTGTTCACGATTTCTCTCGGGCCTGGGATTCCGGAGATAAATTGTCACTCAGCAGACATAATCTGCGACTTTTGTTGTCAGCATGTCTTTGCCAATTTACTAGCGTATTCGGAGTGACGAATCGTCTTCCACAGAATCGGAAATAAGTAAAAGAATCCTACAGATTCACCCGCCTTTTCGTTCTGTCCGTGATTGTCGTGACTATGATGTATGGTATGCAACGTGCGTTGCGCACGCTCCAGACGCTTTATCAAGGGTGTTATCGAGGCCTTCACAGCGGCAGAATTGAGTTGCCGAGCCACTACACATTGCCTTCCGGGGACAAGATACCTTCAGTTGCACTTGGTAAGCTAGCAGCGTCCATTTCATACTACTTGTTAAGACGACAACAGGTGTCTGGAAGGCGAGGAAGAATGAAGTTGGACTTGCTGTGCAGGTGGAATATCAGCCAATGATGTATTTGTTCCATGATCTCACGAATATTGAAGACTGCCTTAAAAGCTGGTTATCGACACATCGATGGAGCTTGGGCATATGGGGTGTGTCTAAAGCATCTTCTTTTTTTCGAACTCAAACATAGTGATCACACATCAATAGAACGAAGCCGAAGTCGGTGAGGCAATTAAAGCCAGCGGGGTTCCGCGGAAAGACATATGGTTGACTTCAAAAGTATGCATGATTCATGACAGGCAACTTCCGTCAACACATTGACCGGCGCTCTGATCCAGCTTTGGAACACGTTCCATGCGCCAGAAGACGTAGAAGCTGCCCTTGACGAAAGTTTGGCGCGCCTTCAAACGGACTATCTTGACCTTTATTTGATCCACTGGTCACCAACTTCTTTTCCCCCGTCGGAAGATAGCTGAACGTTACTTTACTTTTAGGCCCGTTGCACAAAATGCCGACTTGTCGCTCAATGCAGAACTTACTGCTAATCCTTATCCGACTTGGCAGAGACTTGAAGAGATGGTTGAGAAAGGTAAGATCAGGAACATTGGAATTAGCAAGTGAGTATCATAAAAATATGCTGCAGACACGATCTCAACATAAATTTAGCTTCAACGTCCGCAGGTACACTTCTTTCAAGTTGTTTTGTTGACTTCTCTCTAATCTACTACAGAATTCAGAATCTTACTGGAAACTCCCTCAGACTCAAGCCCGCAGTTAATCAGGTCTCTTATCTATTAGCCATCTTGTATACCTTTTTGGTCTCATGTTCGTCAGGTCGAGCTCAGCTACTGGAATCCACAGCCCGAACTCATTAAAGTAAGTGAAATCGTCGTTATCTCTTTGCAATGACCAATGTTTTCTTAGTGGGCTAAGGAAAACAACTTGCTCCTCGAAGCTTTTTCTCCTTTGGGAGGGAATGGTCGTGTGAAAGACTCTCTTGCAATACCTGCGGTACGTATTGTTTCCATGTACACTGTGGCCTACATCTTCTATTGCATGTGCATAGGTGAAGGAAATTGCTGCCGAGTTGGGCATTACCCCTACCCAGCTCCTTGTATCATGGCAAGTCCAACGGGGGGTGCGTCAACCTTTTTTTCTTTTTTCCATTTCTTAACGAGTATACCGCTGGTTTCTAGAATGTCGTTTTGTCCAAGAGTGTCACTCCGTCTCGCATTGTTGAGAATTTGCAGAGTAAGTTTTACGTTGCCTTCATCTTTTTAATCGACCGCATGCGTTGATTCGCCATGTCCTTTAAGTCACCAAGATCCCCCATGCACTAGTGGAGAAGTTGGAAAAAGCCGCTTCTTCTCATAAACCCGAGCGTAGCGTTAACCCAAGTAAGCGCTGGGGTGTTGACATATTTGATGAGGGCTTGTTGTAAATAATGGATCCTTATGCTATAGCTTTATCCCTGTTGTGGGTGCCAAAGATAAGAGTAACTTAGGTGGCCTGTGGCAACGTGCCTTGAATCGCAAGGAAAAATCTTATCCTCTCAGGTTATCTCCTTCGGCCATCTCACCTGAATATGAGCTCTTATCAAGTCACATCTGTGAACCAATACAACACGGAAAAATCTTGATATGCGACGTGAAAACTAAGTTCTCAGGAACCAGAATGTTCGTATTTACATAGTTATGGACATCTAACTTAGAATGCGACGTCGTACCTTGCTGTGCGCATGACGCTTTTGCTTCGGATGATGGCGCGCCGGCATTGCGGAAGTAGACGCTTGCGGCAAAGTTTGATAACAGGAACGCATTGTGGACCTTATCATGGGAGAATTATAATTACTTCACACATGCATACATGCCAGCCAGACGACCGCGAACTCAGGCACAATCTGACCAGAGTGTGTCTAGCTATGGACTAACTACGTCTGTCTACGTCTGAAAACATTAATAGTAACCAAAAGCAGGGAATTTTTAATAATGACGCAGCAATTACGTTTCGATAGAAGGATGATCGTGAATCGATCACAACCATGGACGATCCTTTGCCTCGGCTCGTCTCTCAGAACCTTACCTCTTTGAGTCCTTTGGGCTTGGCGAGGTGTTGGCCTTGGCCGTGTCATGTTTGCCAGCGCTCAGTGCTCACCGGCGATCAACTAGATTGATACTCGTTTAACGCTGTTTGCTCGTGGCGCCACCGTTCCGGCTTTTCCATGGAACATCTTCGGAAGAATTGCATTGAAGAATTCCAAGGACATTTGATGAAAACCAAAAGACTTATTGAATAGGACGAAAATCAATTCCTCAGAATCCTCTTATACTGGGAGCAGAAAAATTCCATGCGCCACGCATCAAGTTGACTCTCTCAACTAAACATCGTACCTAGTGAGCAACGTCGTAAATATAAAGAAATAACCAAATTACCTTTGACAGAGGTGTCTAGTGTAACGTGTGATGGTTCTCAGCGCTATGAGTACGTCCATACGCTGATCTTCAAGGATCTGTGGGGCCAAACGGACTTGATACCAAAAAGTCGATAACCGTGGTGGAAATAGTACCATACGGAAGCTGTAGAGTCCCTGGAAGAGAAGAATACGGATGTTCATGCAACAGTATAGATTTTTCCTTAGAACCTAAAGGTTCATCGCAGAAACGGGGTCCTTTCGCCTGCCAATAAGATTTTAACCGGAATAAGGCACGACGAAGCCGTTTCGTTGGTCAGACAGAGAAGAGTTTTGTGCCTTTTAGCCGAGGAAGGTCCTACAATGTTCGGTGATGAGGCTTGTTGAGAAGCGGCACAGTGATGGTCAAAGACGAGCAAATGTGGCTGGCGTTTTGACTATTATACCTTGAATATGTATGCATTAAGCAAATTGAAATACACGGGTGACAACCGCGGGAGTGAAAGAAGACATTTCTCAAGAAAATCATCACGGCCATTGTTCATGATCAATAAATAACCTCTGCAGGCCGAGAGGCCCGCGGATTTACTCAATATATACCAGACATCAGACTCGAACGGCACCATTTCTTCCGCATATATTGGATTCAGAGTGGTTCGAACATGCCCAATCCGGGGGTATAAGCTGTGGGTGAGGCACGCACGAAAAAAGAAAACCCCATCTTTTTGGGAAACTTGTGAACATCACATGCAACGCGACTTGGAAAAGGTCTCAGTGATTTTGATATCGGTTGCAAGTGATCTCGCCTGCAATCAACTACGTCTAGAAAACGCATGCATGTGTCAAGCAAGCCACTCCATGAGAAACGGATATTAGAAAATGGACGACGAAGACAAGGATTGTCAGAAATGAATATCACGACAAGAATAGCGGTGGGAAATGTGCTAAAAGCCCTCGAAGACGCAGTAAGACAATCAGTGCCCTCGTTCAGAATGTAGTATTTCATGGCGTTGAGAGAATCACCGGTATGTTTGCGTAGAATTGCGCGTGAGAAGTTTCATCTTGCACAAGCTTGCTCATACATACACGACATGAGAGCGGGAATCTAAACCACATACAGAGGTCCTCGCGGCAGGAAACAATTTTACAAGGTCTTCACACGTCTTCGTGGAGGAAACATTGGTCCGATGACCAGATGAATAAACCCATAGATGTGGATCAACCTATAGTTTACAGGAGGATATGAAACGCCAGGAAAATGGAAGCATTCCGAATACCAGTTACGATATCGCAACGGCACATCTTGGATGTGCTCGTAAAGTTTGAGCAAGTGAAGAAGAGGAACGACTTTCATAGAGGCTAAGAGCGTGGAACTTCTTGCCAAACTCTGCCGGAAGCACGGAAAAGATTTTGCCTCATTTGGACACTGGACAGCTACCGATGGGGAGTTCTCGGAGAATATAGATATGTCGTGAAAATGGGGTTGTCCTTGAGATTACGGCAGAAACATGTGGAATTACGGAAGGTCTGGAATCGAAGAAGAACAGGTAAGATACAGAGATACGATACTTAAGAGTCGAGAAGAACGTGGACATAGGAGGGTCCTTGAAAAGGTGAAAATTCGGCGATAATTTGAAAGAGCCAGGAATTCCCACGGTTAGACGCGCCATTGCCCCGTCCATTACGCGGCCTCTTATTCACTCCATTACAAGGTGTCTTTCGGTCCATTCTCCCCTTTACCTGTTCACTTCCTTCGACTATGGTCTCACTCGCACAGCCACAGCAGCGCCAGTTTAATCCCTACTCAGAAAATGGCGGCACTATCTTGGCCATTGCGGGTGCTGACTTCAGTGTCATCGCAGGTGATACCAGACAGAGTGAAGGATACAGCATCCAGACGCGTTACGCACCAAAAGTATTCAAACTGTATGCACATATGCACTTTTATCGCTGTAGCCGACTTATGACTCTGCTTTTCAGGACGGACAAGGCTGTCCTGGCTGTGAACGGGTTTGCTGCAGACGGTAATATGTTTGTGAAGAGTGTTAGACAACGCCTTGAGGTGCGTCGTTGGTATGCCATGTGTTGTAAGATAGTCTCACTCTCGTTGAAGTGGTATCGGCATGCACACGCCAAAGACATGCCCCTCCGTGCAATCGCTCGTCTAATTCAAACAATGCTTTACGCCCGCCGCTTTTTCCCCTACTATGTCTATAACATCCTTGGAGGAATTGAGGATGATGGTATGTATCTCTCATTATCTACGCAGTCCACCGTTTCTACTGCTTCCCAAGTGCTAACGTCTTGCCTTTTTCAGGTACCGGCGCGGTATACTCATTTGATCCTGTGGGTTCGTATGAACGCGAGGCGTGTCGTGCGGCAGGTGCCGCACAATCACTTGTTCAACCTTTCTTGGACAACCAGGTAAGTTTGAATCGATGCGAGCCGACGCGTTTTCGCACTCCAAACCAATTCGTCATTTTACTTTCCGTTCACTGTGTTCCCGTGGGTTGATCATCCGTTTGAGCCCGATTCTTCACCGATTTATTTCCGCGTCTTTTGACTTTTTTCGTGATTTCTTCTGCCTCCATCCTCTCGTGCATCCTTCTGGTGTGTCTCATGCCGCTTTTGTCTTCTTTGTAGATCTACTACAAGAATCAAACGCCTGCTCCTGGCACGTCATTCCCCACACACCTGCCTTTGTTGACCGTACTTTCCCTCGTGATCGATTCTTTTACGAGTGCGACTGAACGGCACATTGAGGTATGAGCTTGTTTGTCACGCGCTCTCGGCGGATTGTTCTGATTTCATCCTTTTCCAGGTTGGTGATGGCTTAGAGATATATGTAGTCCTTGCGAGGGGTAGCACGGCATCCCAAAGCTTGGGCAACATCCGGGGAATTCAAGAGATGACAACAACCCCGGATAGCGAGAGGGTGTTTGTAGTAAGACGGGAACTGAAAAAGGACTAAGATACACAGCATCTTTTTTACTTTCAACCCAATTCAATATGCACTCACACAGTACGGACGTCTGTTCTTTGTATTGCTGAATTCCGCTCCCTGCACATACTTGTGCGTGACAAAGGCATCTATCTACCTCACCCCGGTGTGTGGGATGTCATCAACACCTTTATTTAATGTACACACTTTTTACAAATAGACGTTCTTATGTGTATTTCCTTGTTGTCACAAGACCACAATTAGATATTGATTATATTTATCACTGCGGTAGTTGGTTGTAAATCGCAATTCATGCAAACTTTCTTCTGACTTTACAATGAATCTGACGCTTTATTGCTGTTTATGGTTGACACGTTGAATGTTAACGCTTGGCAACAACAGCGATCATGACCAAACAAAGGGATACCCAAATATCCGCAAACAACTATCTTCCTCCGCGGTTGCCGTGCCCCGACATTCTCACCCTCTTCGACCTCTCTCTTGTTCGTCAAGCTAGCATTCATACTCAGGAGAGCCTAGCTTCTTAGAAAGATTTATATCCTCCACTACCATAGATACATTCCTGATGATCCTCAAACCGCTCCTTTACCTGACTATTGCTTCTTTTGCACCCTTGGCATCCTCACAAAGCATCTTCACTCCTGACCACAATGCAACAAGTCTCGTGGGCACTTGGAGCTCAGGCAGCAAGAATGTATTGACAGGACCTGTGAGACCTCCTTTCCTATTAAATGTGTTAAGCGTGTTGACTCCCCAATTCCGTAGGGTTTCGCAAATCCGGCCAACAAAACGTTTACCTATCCCCTGACGACAGGCATCTCTTATTCATTGTGAGAGTTTCCAAGCTTTCGAGGCTGAAGACAGGAAATTCATCTATACGAAACAGCTCTGGAGATGGTTTTTACGAAATTTCTCGGTATCGGTTTAATGGGAACGGTGAGCAGTACTTTAACTTTACTTTTCATCTATTTTCTAACTCTGTGGCCCAGGTTCGGAACCAACGTGCATCACTGGAATCATTAATTGGGTGCATGGCACGTACGCTCTGAACAGTAACGGATCGATGACTTTGACCCCTCTTGGCGATGGCTATCAGCAAATTCAAGACCCTTGCGCTGCCGTTTCAAACTTCCTTGAGGATTACAATCACACCGAGTACTACACTCAGTGGCGAATCTTTCAAGACCCCGTCACCGGGTATAAGCTCCATTTGTTCCAATTCGACGGCTCTCCTCTTGCACCCCAGTTCCAAGTCTCGACAACGCCAAACATGCTCCCGACAAGGCTACTACGGAACATCCCTACTACCACGTCGGCAGGGAACGGCGTGAAGACCCCAACCCGGCGCTCACTTCTGCAAAAGAAGAGTAATGATGCTCCAGCAAGTCACCTGGCCGTCGCTTTCGGAGCAACAATAGTTATGGTGACCTTGAGCATTGTTATGCTTCTCCTATAGATACTTTTGTCCGTCACATTATCTCGAGCGCAGACTTGCCATATGCTTGAGTTGTAGCCGCTATATTATCGCTGTCCATTGCATACTCTCCGACCTGGCTGACCATCTGAATATGTGGACCAGATAGCTTTACCATCTGTTACGCACGCCATTCCCCCTTCATCGATAGTTATTACTACGACCCCTTCCCCGATGCATCTCTCTTGACTATACGTTCACATGCACTCGAACATCGACATAGGATACCCAATGGACATAAATGCCACATCAGTTGGGAGCATGGGCTGGAAGATACATTCTTTTGAGCTGACGAGGCTTGCTGTTTAATTTACCGTACTTATTGTCCGTAGAACGGTCTTCACGTATATTTCAGTTCCTTTGTTTTTACATCTCTTGGCCTGAAATGAATATTGCGATGACCGAAGTACTGAACCTGTCCCCTTTCTGAACGATTATGTAATTCGCCCAGTGGCAGTGTACTTTTTTTTCAGTTGCAGTTCAGTTTGAACCTCATTGCTGTTCCCATCCTCGGTGCACAAGAAAATCCCGCGAGTCTACCGTAATCCATGTTTTGAAACATGTGATGCTTGATGGTGAGCCTATGTCTACCAACACCTGTAGTCTTACTACGTGATGAAACCAGCTACGGATACTCGAGTCTCACGACTTAAAATCCGAGAGCGCAAAAACAAGTGGATTATTCCGTTGCCTCCCTTCTGACCTTCTTCTCTCTCCGACTGTAATTGTTTCTGATTCTGTTCCGGCAGTTCCGTAATGGATTTTCTTGTGGAAACTGAATCGATTGTCTTCGGCCCGTAGGTGAGCGTCCGCATCAGACTTGATCACCTTGTGATGAGAACAATACGGATTAATGAGTTACGACTCGAGTTTCCGAGAGCGCAAAATCGTGTGGATTTCTCCGTTGCCTTCCTTCTGAACACCATCCCTTGCATCCATTGATATTATCGATGTCCTGTGACTGATTTCTCTTTACTCTATCAGTAATAATTTGGTTTCCGACGTTTGGAACATGGATTAAAAAGGGCCGACAAGGATGTGAGTCTTTTCCTCATCAATGATCACCGCTGTAATGCCTTTCTTTCCGGATGAACCTAGTACGGATGATAGAGTCTCGACTCGTAATTCCGAGAGCGCAAAACCATGTGGATTATTCCGTTGCCTTCCTTCTGATCTTTTCACTTATCTGCGTTGCGTATCGATCCTCGTACTAATCCATCGATTTCAGTTGTAGGCGGACTCTCTAACTGCGAACACTGATGGGTCTTAGAAACGTGTCTGTCTTGCTTTCGAATGTTGGCCGAGCTTCTTGATCGATTCATCTAGGCCTTATCTTATGATGTATTGAATGCGGATAGATAAGTCCTATGCCTATGCATGCACTTCCGAAAGCGCGAATCACAAACGGAAATGTAGATGGAAGGTGTTCTGCGAAGAAGATTCGATATCATAGGGTCTTCCGTGATACCGCCGATCATCGTACATGATTCCCCTACCTTTTCGTGACATCAATTGTTAATTAGTTTCAGTGACCTAAATTTCCCTGATACAACAGAAGAAACTTATTTTTGCAGCCTTGCCAGAGCAGAAAAATACCTTTCAACAAATTCCCGAGAAAAATAACATCATGGGAGGCGGATACAGGCCGCTGTACCAGTTGGCAGATAAGGGGTCATTCGACAGCAGACGGATCGGCATTAATGACATTCGATGCCATTGATGAGTGACCTCAGTCTGAGTTGTTTGATTGTACATGACAGACAGAGGCAGGACCTCATAAAAGTCATCTTCAGTGGTGCCAGGAGGTAGCACCCAATCGCAAGTGGTTCTACCTTGAAGATGTCGAACCATCTTGGATGAGTCGCGCAGACTCCCGCCTTGAAATCAATGAGAATAACATAAGATATTCCTCCGTCAGATCCTGACCTCATCAATGCAGAATTAGGGCCCTGCTGACAACTTCAAAATTCATAGGACCCAGTATGAGGTAAGATTTTTTGTTTCATAGAGAATCAATCTGCAACCTGAACAATGCAAGTTAATGGAGTAGCTCGGGGTACCGACGTTAGCTTTAGGTAACAGGAAAGGACTCAAAGCCATCGCCTTGACTCTGGAAATGAATATATGGGCTTAGATATGCGAGATAGGTCACTTCCTTGGACTGCTGGATGAGGACTGATGCTGATTTGGATCACCTCAACCTGCCTGTCATTTTGACTCTAAGTAGAGCCGTACCCCAAACGCAGTATGTGTTACACCTTGATCTATGAAACAAACTGTTTCATGGAAAAATACCATACGGGAGAAAGGAATAGACGTTGCATTTATGCCGGAGGTGAAAGAGCATGTTTTTAGAGTCCAGATATCTTCGGGGGTACAAACCTGATGAAATCGCACCGTCAGTTCCGAATCCAAAGTCAGAAAGTAGAAAGCCAAGTAATCAGGTGAATAAGCCTATCGCATACTGATTCGGTAGAAGAGCAAAAAGAAAGAGACAGAACGAAGAAGAGAGGATGTTTCCTGAGGTACCGTCCTGCGGAAACAAATTACTCGACTTTTATAGAAGAGCCTGAGAAATGCAAAGATGGCTTGAATTCATGGCAGCGTTAACGGTCAACATGCGAGTCTGCCTCCGAGTACTTCTTATCTAAACAAGTAGAATACCAGAAGAAATGTTCTTGTAGAAGATATAACATACTTACCTCCCCAAGCGAAGGACTCTGATAAGATCAGAGGGCGCAGTCGACGTCTCGTCTCCCAGTTTCCGCGGAGACTTGTTTAAGCAATCCTGACAAAAGGTAGGATCGCGGGTTCACACGCAGGATACGTTACATAGCTGATCGTTTTTCTCATTTCTTTTACTGTCTTTTCAACCAAATTTTCCTGGTGAGCGAGACACACTTGTCCGCGGTTCATAGGGTCTGTCGATGCGCGGTAGCTGTTGTTATTGACTTGCTGGGACTGTCGCCAGCTTCAGGAGATATATTCTCAATACTACCTGATATCGCTATTAATGTCGTCAACTGCAGGACTATGCTGAGATTCTATTTCCATCGTTGTGATGGTAAGCTCTCCAGCATTTCCAAATTGAGCTTGAGCTTGAACTAATCAACTGGTTTCTCTTCTCATAATCACAATTCCTGCATCCAACCTCCCAAGGGTGTATCCGGCACCGGCTAATCAACACTCGGACCTTTATGCTGGGGTTTCCATAAATCAAGGGAGACGAGCTCCACCCTGCGTCGAACGTCGCGAAAATGTCCGCCGGTACTCGCTCACGGATGCCGGCCGCGAGCCTTGGCTTGCATTCATCCGCAGGACCGCCGAGCCGCTCACGCTCGATCACACCCCGGAGGAGGCGCCCAAGGCAGGCATCGTGATCAGCAGTTCCGCGCTGAAGCGGTATTACCGGGATATAATGCGCGGTCAGCGGGTCAGCTGCAGGTGGAGGTGAAAGGAGCGGTGGCGCCAAAAATGCTGCCTGCGACATATTTTGTTTTTATTGATGGCGATGAGGGCGTTTTGCGCAAGCTGATGGAGAAATTCCCGGGACATTTTATGAAGGCCGCTGATACTTGAAAGCCAGTTTAAGACACTGGAGAGCCCGGTGGGAGAGGAGGACGTTATGGTGTGACATGAATGTGATATACAAATACGTGTCGATTACACGTGATCGCCTTCCTCTCTTCTAACTTAGGTAATGTCTAGTGGGGGGCGAGGCGAGTTATGTATTCTGCTTTTGATATCCTAGATTCTGATTATATAGTCAGATATATAGTGCACTAAGAGGTTGTCTACTCGGCATTTAGTGAAGTCCAACCTCTCAGTCTTACTTTGCCCAGAATGCCGAATTTGATTTTGTTCACTTCGGCTTTTTGGACGTGACCTCTCTGAGAACTCAGCGGTGTCAGGAGTTTCCAGTACCTTTTACTGCCTCCATTTGCATGGTTTTACTCAGTGAATATGTATTTAATGATTAATTCTCTCTAATCTGACTAGACATTGTGGAATTTATTAGGATACAGCAAACTCTCCACTTTGTAGGTGAGGCACTCACATACAAACATGGTGTTCTTCTTTGAATGCTTTGACCGGAGTTCCATCGCAACACTCAGATAATCGATCAAACGCCCATTACATTCTTGATGGAATGATGGGTCATCACACTGCTTCGAATATATTTACTCAATCCTGTTTTCGCCCCCGTGCGGCAATTATTATACCTTGAGACTCACTGTGCTTAAGATCAAGGATCTAGACTAGTTATCCTCATCATCATTGAATTTTCCATGTTTGAATAGGAGACTAGTCGAAGAGGACATCGATATCCGTGGTAACGAAGTGTTTAGAAGGTATGCCGCTCATTATATTTGCTTTTTCTTTTATGAAACAGTTAACTCGTTTCAACCGCTAACAGGAAGCATGTCAAAGTTATGTGATGTGATATTGAAAGATGTATCGAATACAAATCAATTGAATAAAGCCTTCGCCTTGTTTTTCAACCACCTCAGCTTTGAATGTGATGGTGTGGACGACGAGACGGAATCTGTTGGTTTCTCCTTTTTCTCATAGTGGTGACTTCCAGTCTGCGACGGGACGCAAGGACTAGATCGCCTGGATGAAGGTGTATGTATATCTCTCCGCTGATGATGATGATTGACCCCGGTTTGGCTTGGAACTGTATCCTTGCACTGATGATGATGCCTGACAGCTTGCGGTGCAATATGATATTGTTGATACGACGATGCGGGTGTACCCCTCTGCGGATGATACAAATGATGCGCAACGTGGGGCGGAATGCAAGGATTTGTCGAGGAAGCGTATGAGGATCTTCTCTGATAATGGTTACCAGAACGGGATGGTGAGCAAGGGATAGATTGCTGAGATGGAGGAACAGAGATGACAGATTGTTTCCTTCGATGCCTTTCTTTGTTATGCGACATCGTCGATCCAGGGGTTGAAGGGTCGCCTACGGAGTTCACAATTTCAAGCTGATAACGACCGTTGCCGTGGACAGAGTATGAGGATCTTCTCTGGTCACGGTTTACAGCATGGCATGATGTGCAAGTAATAGTTCGTTTGGATAAAGGAACAGAAGTGGCAGATTTTATCTTTTGTTGCTTTTCATTGTTGGAAGGCATCTTCGGTTTATTAGGGTCCGAAACGTCGTCCACGGAGTCCATCATCTCAGGATGATAGGAGCGCCCCCTCCTGGGTGATGAGGCAGTTGGGCGAGGACGAGGACGAGGGCGAGATGTAGGAGTTTCAATTGATGTAAGATACATGGCTGGAAATGTAGACTTGGTTATAGTACTTGGTTATAGTTAGAGATGCTGTTAGATTTCTGGCAGTGGTTGTGAAAGTTGTCAGGATGAAGAAACATGGGGCGTTGCGCCCTCTTTTATGCAATTGGAGAAAGTGGGTCAGCCTCCTGTATGACACGCCACAAACACTGCCTCGCCTCCTAATGATGATTTGTGTGGAGCAACTTCACGGAGCAAACTTCACTTCAAAAAACTTGAGTGTGATTCAAGTATGGTTAGATGAAGGCGACGTCAGGACTTGGTTTCTGGATAAAGTAGCTAATCTTACGAATGATTGCTCCTGCATACGGTTAGGTCGTAACAAGGTCGGTGACTTCAGAAATACCAGCTTCTTCTAATTATTCTCTTCTCTTTCTCTTTGACGCGTGACCGCAAGCGTTTGATTTCAACCAGCTACTCTGCGCAAGAAACATGCGCTCCTGAATTTACTGTCCACCCACCCACTCCTAATTTTCCATCTCTTACTCATGACCTTTTAGCCTTCATTTTCCAGTTTTACTCGTTGCATCAGTTAGGTTTATTGTTATTTTACTCTACTCTACTTACATATTCCGTCTACCTTCTTCTTCACTCCTTGGGGATTCTGTATGCACGCGAAGAAGATCTCAGTCGCCATGCCCCTATTCACGAGCGCCTCCACCCATCAATAGACTTAGTATGTAAGTAGCGAAAATGCATATGTTATTCTTGTTTTTTTCCAAGGTCCGCCCGTCACTAGCGCGTAAGTCTGAGTGTACAGCCATGGCGCCACAATAATACTCTTCTCATAAGTTTGTCGCAACTCTTGGAGTAAGGCTGTTCTTTAAGACATTGGCCCCTTTGTACACAGTTGTACACAGACGCCACAACTTGCTCTGTCATTTGATCGACGACTCCGTAGAGTATAGGAGTCACTGTGTCTTCAATCCACATATCTCCGCGGAAGAAGCTCGTTTGACTTTACCAAGATCATGTAGGAGTCAAGAAACAAGAAGAATATTCAAAGTCTCGACTTTCTGACTAGCTCCTGCTGTTTAATAGAAATGTCGAAATTGAATGGTAAAGTTCATATTGTTAGACGCCAATGACCACCGTAAGCGTCGCGGATTTTAGTGACCGACGAAAGGTCAATTACTTTCGTTTATTTCTTCATATCTGGCTCTCGATACAGACAATATATACTTGTCGATAGCGTATACTACCCTCAGTCAAGTACACGACGACTGAGGGTAAGTCAATTAGATACAGATACAAACGTTATACTTACTAATACCTCTACCTAATACAGAGTGCTGACTCGTGTTCTAGGTAGGTTTAAGTCAGTCAAGTACACGAGGTTCAGAGTACTTACTCGTGTTCTAGTTGTCAACTTCTAATACATATCATATTACTTTGACGGTTCCCTCTAGTCTCCGTTATTTTGACGGATATGTCAAAGAGTGAGGCCTTGAGGTCTTTCAGGCTGATGGACAGGCAGGTCACATGCCTTCAGCTGCGCCCCAATTCAAAATGTTTTTTTCTCTGTTATACCTCAGTTATCCTTATTACGCGACTGAGGTATGTTGTATTTACTTTTTCATCCTACACGCTCATAACTTGTCATGCTGTATTTAGCACGTTGCGGCATCTAATAGTAGTTCGTTATCCCTATAACGCGACTGAGCACGCTGCGGTGTCTAATAGGGACTACTTGATCTAATAGGATATGCGCCACAACATTCTCCCTACGTCATGCAAAATAGGAGACTTTACTTTATGTGGATGAGACCCACATTTGTCCGCGGAGACAAACTGTATAAATACATCTAATCTTCGGTGTGAAAAGTCATCAGCCAATCTCGTCTCACAATATGTCGACAACTATCGTCTTTGATCAGCGTCCCACGTTCTTCCTTCAATCCTCCTCTTTCATGCTCACTTACACACATATTTTATCGGTAAGTCAACAATGCATCAAGTTCCAATTTCTATGCTAACCACTTATACAGGGGATCCTGATAATACTTCTACTTTGGTTCGGTTTGACCGTGGCCTTTATCAAACCTCCCGTTCGTGAAGTCCCTTACAGACCTCATTCGAATTTGCCAAAGAGCTCTGATTCCTCCACTATTCTCGTGGAATCAAAAAATGTACCCAAGAAATGTATGACAAAAACTGATATTACGTTGAACAAAGGACGTAAGTTTAATTCACTTTATACATTCTGTCGCCATAAATTCACACCTTGGATAGAGAAATCACAACCAACCGTCGGAGAACGATTACCGTCTGCAGCAGTAACGACAAATGATTCAAATCACTTTATCATCATCAATAATCCCTTTTCCGATGTCGCTGCATCAGTCAAAGTATCTACATCTCCAAGCCTTGCACTATACCCATTTGTTCGTCGAATGTCTATATCTAGGCATCGTCCCTCAATTTGTATCCCTCCTCCCTCTTCCAATACTGCCGCCTCTTTGCCCCAACGGGCCATCGTGAAACGTCACGGATCCCTCGCTGACGATAACAGTTCTTATCTGCCTCCTCCCCATGTACCCTCCGGGAAAGTAAGACAGGTTCCAGACGACGACGATAAGAATCAGAGTGTGCAAATGCTGCCCGTCTCGGAGTCCAAGACATTGAAGAGAGGTCCTTCGACTTCAGATCTACCGAAGAAACCCACGAAATTTAAACGAGTAAGAACAAGAGTTAGAGGTTTATTCCAAAAGGCCCTCAAGTCATAGCAATGATCTGTCAGGGGTAATACGATTCGATGTTCACATTGAGGTTGTCTCAATATACTCGTTATTTACGCATGTACGAACGAGTGTTTGCAAGTTATTAACAAAATATATCTTTCTTCTGCAATCAATAGTCTTGTGCCTCTAAGACCCTGAACAATTTATAAACTTTCTTTGACATATTCAAGTGACTTTGTATTATATTAATTTTAATATAGAGTACATTCTGCCTCCACATGTGGCACTTAGAGGAGTGAATCAACTAACCTCCAAGAATTGACCGGGAATTGCAGCAGAGATGATATATGAAAATATCCATAGTACTCAAACATTCAAGGTCAATATTCTTTTAATTTTTCATGCAGAAATTGAAAAGAATTAAGAACAACGCGGTCACATTGATATTTCCTGGATCTAGGCTCGTCACATATGTATCCACATTACGGGGACACAATGACACCGGACCTATCCTAAACTTATTTCATAGATCGAATAGTTTTAACACCTCATCCGGCAAGTAACTCGCTTGGTTAGTCCTTTCGTACACCTTCAACTCACCATTTTCACAAACGAAACTGAGCCGTCCTCTCTCACCATGCTTCTTCACCAGCTCTCTGATTTGGTGTAAGAGACGTCTGAGCTTCTTCAGATCCTCTTGAATTTTCTGCGCTGTTTCCTTGAGTTCAGGTGACTCGAGCTTCTGCTTAATGACTTCGTAGAAACATCCCCCTTGATGGACAGCCATGAAGTGATGAGAAGTTTGCGAGAGAAAGAGTTGTGGATAGGATTCTGTCCAATTGAAATTAGACGCAGAGATCATGGAGCGTGTCGTTAATTCGATGATCGATGACTGAGGAACGACGGATCCGCCAGCAATGACAGTAATGGTTGGAAACTTTTCCGAGTCTTCTGTAGCATTCGTGTACGAAGGCGTCGTGCGCTCGAGACTGACACTGGATAATGCACTAATGATGCCATCAAGATCGTCACCCGACGAAGAGGTACTGGGTTGATGCTGAGAGGCCTGCGGAGATACTAAACAGGCATCGACTTCGAACCGAACGACGAACTTTAAGCCGTTCATATCCTGAAAGAAAGAGGATCAAGCCACTTTGTAGATTACGACGAATATGGAGCCTACGTATCGTATGATCCTGTGATGCGCCGTACTTTCTTCGCACCCAGGAGCAGCCCTTGTTGAAGCCTTTTCGAAATTAAACCCATATGTTTTCCCAGACATTCGCTCCTGATACCGATTCTCCCACCGATTGAGCAGAACCGACTTTCCGGCAAGTTGGACGTCTATCCTAAAGTCGTTGGTAGTGCCATTAATCCAACGAAGGAGCTTTCGAAGATTGTTTCGATCGGTGACGAAGTCAATCGATGCCCAATCAAATTCTTCTTGACTTTGCATGCTGACGTGATTGACGGCGGTAATGAGAGGGAGAAGAACACTGTTCGGACAGCGATATCCATTCTGGTCTTTGAATTCTTCTCCCTCATCCGCATCTATTTGGTAAGGGGGCGCGCGATTACTCCATTGCAGGGGTGATCCTGGCATACATACGAGTCATAAAACCCTCCTGATAGCGTAAACGGACACATACCAGGAACAATTATTGTCGGAGTGGCCTTGTCAACCCAATTATACGAACCAGCATAGTGAAGATCAGTGATTTTGACTTCTGGATCAGAACTTTGAGTAGCTAGTTTCGGGATCGTCAGTAGAGGGGTTGACGATAACCCTTCTAAGATATTTCTGTCTCCGGGTAGCTGTGTCGAAGTATGGCTACCCAACCTCGGGTATGAAGCGCGAGCGCGACCTCGGATGCGATGCGAGGACATAGTTCGTCGCTGCTATAACTCAAACTTTGTGGTTTTTTACATAACTGCGGGCGCTAGACTAACCCTTTCTAATAGCGCGTATAAGTCCATGTGACGATGCTGCGCTCAAAAATCTATTATATATGGGAAACACGCTTATCTTAAGTTCACGTTGCTTATACAGCGAACCCAGAATTATACCTAAGTACAATTCGCAGTAGCACTGAAAGGCTCATCTGACATGAGATAGAAAGATAGCGAGGACCACGTTGCATGGCCACTTGACAGAGCGTGAGAGATGGAAGTAAGAATGGAGCGTCAATATACACGTGCTCTCTCCACTCTCACCCCATCTACACAGCCACCACTGGACCTCAAGAGTTCGACATCGCCAATTTTTCGAGCCCTATATAAAGATTCTGCATTTCTCATTTAAAATTTCCACGGTGGGAGCATGAGTGCGCCGTATAACATCTCTCCAAGTGATGTGTCTCTGATTCTGGAAACAGACGCAGAGGCTCTCGAGGGACGTTTACTCTTTGCAATTCCAAAGAAAGGTATCTTTTATAGATCGTCCTAGTAGATCGGTTATTGATCCCTAGACACATAGGCAGGTTGTATGAAAAGTGTATTGAACTTTTGTCCGGTTAGTTTGCACGCACGCTTGTTTTTATCGCGGTCTTGACGCGTAGCTATCATACCGCTAGGGGCGGACATCCAATTCCGGAGAAGTCATAGATTGGATGTCTGTGTTGCTTTAAATCACGATATCGCTCTGTGTGTGCAACGGAAAAAACTGTTTCAAAAATACAATCTCACGTTCCACCAGCGTTTTTCTTCCTGCTTCTGATATCCCATCGTTCGTCGGCAAAGGTGACGTCGACCTCGGTATCACTGGACATGATGTCGTCCTTGAAGCACAAATGGAGGGGCTGGTTACCGAGATTGCACGACTTGGCTTTGGAAAGTGCTCCCTGCAAGTGCAGGTTCCGGAAGCGAGCTCGATCAAGACAGCAGAGGATCTTGCAGGAAAACGAGTAGTCTCAAGCTTCAGACATCTGACAAGAGAGTATTTCAACAGCATAGATGCCAAATTGCAACTGGAGGGTAACCAGAAGACAAGGATTGAATACGTAGGGGGTAGTGTAGAGGCTGCTTGCGCGCTTGGTCTAGCAGATGGTATAGGTATGTGTCCTCGTTTCAAATCTTGAATCTCGTGGATTATCGCTGAAATCGTGGTGACAATAGTTGATCTTGTTGGTGAGTTACATGCAAAGAGTTTTATTGTATATCAACACAATCCTTTAAACAACAGAGTCCGGGGAGACAATGCGAGCTGCTGGTCTCCACGCTATTGCAACTCTTCTTCAGACGGAAGCTGTTCTCATCAAGTCGACTACCCCCAAACGTCCGCATGTCGCACCTCTCATTGACAAAATAGCAAACCGTATTGCAGGCGTCATCGCGGCCAACAAATATGTTGTCTGTCAGTTCAACGTTCATAGGGACAAACTCGCTGCGGCCACTGCCATTGCACCTGGAAGGAAAGCTCCGACAATCAGTCCTCTTGAGGAGGATAACTGGGTCGCAGTCAGCGTCATGATTGAAAAGAAGAAAAGTGCATTAATCATGGACGAGCTTGTCGGAGCTGGAGCTGAGGATGTACTAATATTCAACCTCAACAACTGTAGAGTTTAACGTACGAAATCTGTGATAAACACGCTGCCATGGACTTTAACCCAGACGTAATTTTTATTGTCCAACTGTTTCCCCTCTTCACAGCCAATCTCAATGCCACCCATCCCTTCTGTTGTCCTTTAATGAGGTATGTACACTGTTTTCTTGTCTACCTTTTGAGTCGTGGGTTTTGCTGGAGAGTTTTTCGTAAGTGTGGATATAAACGACTTCAAATCAATTTCCTAGCAACTAGCATTTTGTCAAGCGCGTATTTCTTTGCGTAAATAAGAGGTAATGTATGTTATAGTCTTTTTCAAAACACCATGAGTACTAAGTCTGTTCCTGTCAATGTGACTGGTTCAGTCATTCATGCATATTCATGTCTGATGCCTGCTTACTCTACGATCACCATAAAAATAATGTCTTTCTAAGCTACGTCTGAATATGTTAACGTCATTGTGGTTCTGACAGACATCACTCCTGATCTGTATCCAATCTTTTCCAGCGTACCTGTGAACCTGATGTGTCTTCTTGATATGGTGAGAACACCGATTGCCGATTATGTTTTCTGCTATCTCTCCCCAAGATTTGGACTTGTCTGATATTTGTTGACGACCTTGAACTTTTTGCTTGTCCGGCTAAGGACAAAGATCTTCTGTCGTATTGTGCTTGACGCCAAAGAAAAGCGACGATGATTGCACTGACTCCACCCATGGCCTAAGTTCGAGCCTGTGAAAAAAGTCTAATATTATCCTTTTCCGGAAATTTAACCCCAAGGACATTCGGCTCACTGGAAATGCTTTGACGCTGACCATGTGTACGGCAGGTCGTCCGACCATTATGAACTCTTATCAATTCCCATGTTGAACAAATACACATACATCCACACTTTCTGCATGCTGTACTGTTGTTGGTCTTATCTATGCGGGAAGCGAGTATATAACGAGACGGAAGACACGGGACATTAGAAAGACCTGTAGAATGCGTCTGATACTCGCACTCGTCTCTTCCCTTGCTATATGTTTGGCAGCACCTTCTCCTCGAGCTAGCCACCATGTTGTGCACGAAACAAGAGCGGCTGATCCTATCGATTGGAAAATAGCTCGCCGACTGGAACAAGATCAGGTTTTACCCATGCGATTTGGACTCAGGCAGCAAAATCTTCATCGCATTGAGGAGATGCTCTTGGCAGTGTCTCATCCGGAATCGCCTACATATGGAAAACACTGGACTCCTTCTGAAGTCGTTGAAACCTTTTCACCTAGCGATGACACCATTGCTGCTGTTTCGAATTGGTTGACAGATGCTGGAATTGCACGAGAACGTCTGCGTCTTTCTGTCAGCAAGGGCTGGATTGACCTTAATGCAACGGTTGAGGAAGTTGAAGCTTTACTCAAAGCAGAGTATCATGTTTATAGCCATTTGGAAACTGGAGACGAACAAATTGGTGCGTCTCTTTTATTTCATGCGACTGTTGGTAGAAGGTTTTGCAGGTTGCGCCTCTTATTCTGTTCCCGCTCATGTTCAACCACACGTTGATTTGATTAAACCAACTGTTCACTTCCGACATCGTCCAGTATCAAATCGTTTCGACAAACGGGGAATGGACCTCGGCGCCCCTTCTAGGACTAGAGGCCCAAAGTTGTCAACCAAAAAAGTTGATAAGACACTATCTCTTGACACTTGTGATCAGTTTATCACATTGGATTGCCTCCGCGCATTGTACGCTGTCGATTATCAGCCCGTTTCAACGGATAAGAACAGCTATGGTATAGGTTAGTGAAATGTTTCATCTCTTGCCCCTCCTGCTGCTCACATATCTCCAGTCGAGTTTACGCCACAAGCCTTTTTACAAAGCGATCTCGATCTGTTCTTCCGGTATCCATTCGTATTGTCAAGCTTCTACCTCAATGCTCACTCTCGATGTCTTTCAGAAACTTTTCGCCTAGTCTTGTCGGCGTTGAGCCTAAGACTGTGCTTATTGATGGAGGTCCGTAGAAAATCATTATCCTTCGCTGCTCGCCATCTTGACGGCTCGTAACCAATTACCATAGCAATTGTCCAGACGAGGAATCAAAGCTTCGATTTCAATGGAGAAAGCGATCTTGATCTCGAATACGCTATGGGTCTAACTAATCCTCAACCTATCACCTTGCTTCAAACGGGCGACATCGTCGAAGGTACAATTTGGGTTATCATGGTCCGACCAGATCGTTGAAAAATCTTTGTTTAGGGGCTGGGTTTGACAATTGGCTTGACGCTGTCGATGGGAGCTTCTGCACCTTTGAAGGTGGTGACGATCCTGATCAAGTAGGCATCCAACGGTAACCACAGGAGTGCTCCTGACCGCACACAGGATGGCATTTACCCAGATCCTAGACCTGGTGGCTTCAAAGGCACTTGTGTTTGCATCGAGCTCCAGGAGATATTTTGACCCCTTGTCTTAGGTCCCGAGTCCTGTGGCATCATTGCTCCGCCCAATGTAGTTTCTGTTTCTTACGGACAGGATGAAGTCACCATCACAGCAGCTTCGGCGATGAGGCAATGTCAAGAGTACGGCAAGGTAAGCCTCAAGTCGAGTTGATATCAGATGTTACTAAGATCAACATTTGCATAGCTCGGCTTGATGGGCACGTCAGTTTTCTACAGCTCTGGTGATGACGGTGTCGCAGGGAATGGAGGAATATGTTTAAATTCTCAGCGTGAGCTATCTTTCTTGATTGATGTTAAACACATCTGATAGCAATTTAGTTAGACCTGTCAGAAATGGCCATGTCTTTAGTCCCAGTTTTCCTGTGCATACTATCGCTTTTCTACAGACTGCGTACTTACTGTGATGTTATTATAGGTAACATGCCCATTTGTCACTGCAGTCGGGGCGACACAGGTTAATCCAGGTTCAACTGTCAATGATCCTGAAGGCGCTTGCGAACAAGTTATATTTTCTGGAGGTGGATTCTCAAATATCTTCCAGTCCGTTCATGCATCCTTTCTGCTCGCCATTCTCTGATTAATCTTTAGAATGCCCGCGTATCAGGCCGATGCTGTGACACACTTCTTGACTGCTCACCCACCTAACTTCCCTGACGGTGTATTCAACAACAGTGGAACGGTAAGTCACTTTCAGGACTTACCCTGGCTCACTCATGTTAGGGGCATGTATCAGGTCCGAGCGTATCCCGATTTATCTGCTAATGGGTAGGTGATCCTGCATTTTGCTAAATGATGAAACTGTGGTCTCACGAATCCAGTGCAAACTATGTAATCGGTGAGTATGGTTCACCCGGACCCGAGCTCGCATCATGATGGACTTTTCTTTGACATTATTTCTAGGAATCGATGGAGAGTTTGATCTCGTCTTCGGGACGTCATGTTCATCGCCCGTGGTCGGTTCATTGATCACTCTGGTAAATGATGCAAGAATTGCCGCTGGAAAGGGTCCGGTCGGTTTTATAAACCCAGCTGTAAGTCACCTAGATGCTTGTACTAAGTGATCTCATGAAACACATTGGCAATTGGTTAGATTTACTCCGAGCAGTTCCGGGATGCTTTCAATGATATAACCATGGGCGGAAATCAAGGATGCGGTAGGTTTCTTCCAATATAGGTGACAGTTGCGAACTTTGATCGTTCATTATTTTCAAGGAACTCCTGGATTTGAATCGTGAGTTCATCGCCTCCGCATGATTGCGTTGCTGATATCCCATGAAGGACCGAGGGCTGGGACCCCGTTACTGGCATGTGTCCACTGAAGCATCTACTTACTCAAAACTGACCATCATTTAGGTCTTGGAACACCAAACCTTGAGAAATTGATGCCTCTTTTCCTCTCGTTGCCTTGAAATCACTCCAAGGGTTATGAAATGATGTAAGGTAGGATAAGCGACGTATAAAATGAAATATACGCGTGTCCACTGTGCTATGTAGAACGATTGTATTCGGTATGTCTAGGCATTCTGGAGGGACAGATATTTTCTCGAGATGGAAGTGGATCACTCTCCAAAACGTCCGAAAACAAAGCATCAACGTCGTCTTTCGTGATGCAGCTGCTTTGTCGCCTGCATAAAGAGATATACTGCTCGTCCTTCAATGCTACACATCTGAGGGAAGGACATCGGTTAAAGGCACTTTCAGCTACTGCCTTGGCAAGATGATTGTCGAAGCATAGCCTCCGGCGGCGAAGCTGCAGTCCCAGAGTTTCCAACGCCTCGAGCTTCGAAAGTTTCTCAATGGAGCTGGAAGAAAGTATATCCTGTAGGATGTTAGTCAGGAACGTCCGCAGGTCTGATGATGCCTTACTGACCTGTGCACTGAGAGGTGATGCATTGGTGTACGCCAGTGTTTTGAGTTTGGGCATAGCTGTTGCTATATTTGCCAGGTGAGCGAGGAGTGTGGCTAGCTCAAAGTGATTTGTCGTCGATGAATCCTCGACTATGAGGGTTGTCAGGGTCATGCCAAAGAGAGAGAGCGTTACAAGCTTTCTGGTCGTTACACTGCTCCAATCGTCGACTTTAAGACGTATCTTCGTTAGAGATCGCGGTGTCGAGAAAAATGCCAGGGTAGATACATGTACATCAATCGTTGTGAGATGAGGCAGCAATTCATCTGTGATTACGTCGCTCAAAAAAATCCCAGTTTGCTTCCATTCACGGATTTGAGGGTGTCGAGATAGAAAAGGAACAACGGCCCATAGAGGAAATAGTGAGTTATGGAATGTGCGGAGATTGGCAGTGCAGCCATCAATAATCCAAGTGTGTATTGGATGCATCATTGCAAGGGGATGTCCGAAGAGCACGAGTTTGTCAAGCCTCTGTAGCGCCCTGAGCGCTTGCGCAATCGATTGGAGGGATGACAAAAGGAGATCAGGAACAATGATGAACGGTAAGTCGAAGCGTAGAGTCAACGCGCGAACGGCCAACGCTTTCTGGGGATGTCGAAGTATAGTATCCGCCCAGAGCACAGGTGCTCGAGTGTTTTGGGCGAGATCGATCACGGAATAGAGAGCACGCTGTGCTTCTGCAGAGCATACTCGAGAGGCCAAGGACAAGTTACACAAATCCTGTGGGTCCGTGATCAAACTGATGATATTCCTGTATAACTCAGGAGGGAATGCGGGCAGATTCTGAGCTGCTCGATTCAATAAAGTGGTTTTATAAAACCGTCTCGTTTCTTCCAAGGGCGCGACTGGATGAATTACTCGCTTTCTCGTTCTATTCAATGTTTTACTCTTTCTGTATATAGAAAACGTCAGTCGGAAGTGTGCTTGCCGGGAGCCAAGACCTTACGCTGGCATGTGTGTACAATGGGAGATGCGATGCAAGTGGAGGCCTTCGGTGTATAAAGGAACATTACTTCTTAAACCAGAATTAAAAGAGAAGACCCAAATTCAGAACCGGAGGTGATATCACCGGGCTGTCGCCGGCGCTGTCGGAAGAGCGGCAGAGGCAAGCTGTGCTGCAGGTTAACAGACGCGCTATCGTCGACCCGCAAGGATTTATGACAGTATCTCAGCCTCTCAGGTGCTGTCAGCTGCCAATCCGTAAGCTATGTCACGAGGGCGCGTAGCGTGCGGTTTTGTAGAAACAGGTTCCCTTCTTTCACTCTAAAACGGTTCTTCGAGGTAAAGCTCACTAAATTTATTGGAGCTTGAGGTGTCTCGGAGCCTATATGTATATCCTCGCTGGAAATATATACCGCAGCGAGAAACGTTGGTCCATCGGGATATTAGGCCGCTTACGTTGTACGCGCTGTGGAAGGACCGGGATTGATGGGACAAGTACAACTAGCCGAGGTGAGGTTTATAGAAATCTATCTACAGCAACCATACTGGCGTGTTCGTCGGAACGCTGTTGTTCCACTGATCATCGATCTCCTGAACGTCCATGATACTTTTGTTCTTAAATGGCTTCGACGAAGGGGGCGTGTGAGGTGATCTCAATCGATGAATTACAACGCCCTTATGTATGCCTTGGCTATAACCTAATCGCTGATTTACATAAAAAGCACTTTCGACACGAACTAGGCTTAGCATACTCCCCGCACTCGTCGCCATGTACACGTCCGATTCTTTCAAACCGCTGTTGAACAGGCTTGTGCAAACCCCCGAGTATTTCACCGCAGAGGACCTTAAGGAGGCTCTCAACCATGTCTTTACTCCGAACATCCTTCAGCCTTCACAAGTCGGAGCGTTTCTGACTGCGTTGCACGTTCACCGCGTGGAACGACGCCCTGAATCGCTTGCAGCCGCAGCTCAAGTCTTGCGAGAGAAGGCGTTGAAAGCCGACGTGAAAAATACCGAGGACGATTTCATCGTCGATATCGTAGGCACAGGTGGCGATGGGTACAATCTATTCAATGTCAGCACGACTGCAGCCATTGTCGCTGCAGGAGCAGGAGCCCGTGTGATTAAAGTGAGCTTCTGAAGCGTACTCTGAGTTATATCATCTTTGACCTTGTCAATAGCACGGTAGTCGCGCCTCGACGTCCCTGTCAGGATCCGCCGATCTTCTGGAGTCACTGGGCTGCCACTTCAAAGCACCAGAACCCGGAAGTATTACACCTATACCTCGCATTCCCTTCACATTCATTCTTGCACCTCACTATCACCCCTCTCTCGCGCTTATTGCACCTTTCCGGAAAGCTCTACCATTCCGTACGATGTTCAATGTCCTTGGACCTCTCATCAACCCCGCTCGACCACGGGGAATGGTTTTGGGCGTAGCCGAGCGTGAGATTGGTCCGACCTTTGCCAAATCTTTGCGTGAAGGTGGTGTCGAGAGAGCGCTGGTCGTATGTGGTTGCGAAAACTTGGATGAGATCAGCTGTGCTGGTCCGACGTGGGCTTGGGAATTGAAGGACGGAGAAATCACCGAAATGACTCTTACCCCGGAAAATTTTGGCTTAGAAGAGCATCCACTCTCCACTGTCATCGGAGGCGATGCACAGGAAAATGCGGTTACATTGAAGCGATTGCTTACGTCTGGAAAGAATATCCCTCAAGACTTAGCGCCAGTCCTCGACTTCGTCCTGATGAACGCGTCAGCGCTTCTTGTAGTTGCAGGCTCGGCCAAAGATTACAAGGAGGGAACCGCAATGGCGCTAGAAAGTATTGTGTCAGGTTTGGCCTGGAATGCCCTGGAGACATTTCAAACGTCTGGACAACATAGCCAGTCATGTTACAAGCCTCTGTATAAACCAAACAACATCCATATAGCAGCATAGATTCGCATAACGACCAACTTCACAATAGATGTTGTATATCAAACTATATTCCTTCAACTTGACAAGAGGAGTAGAGTATGATACAACGGGATGACCTGGGTTATTTAATTTTAACAATTAACGTGAAACGCCGTGGCTGCTCCACGCTCTCCCACTTCCCAGAAATAAAATACCCAGAAAGCGGATACAGGCGAAAGGAAAATCCTGCCCGTACACAAACAAGTCCAATACTTGTTGGTCATCTATATGAAACATCTAAGTCATACAATGATTCAAGAGAGAATCCGGACATACCTGGCAGTGCAACACACTCCAGATACCACAGATTCATTTATTACGGATCCCATCGAAGAGGGCTGCCACACAACTAACACGAACAGGCCCTGCACATAAGATTACAATGAGCGAGATAGGAACGATATCCGACAAGGTACAAGTTTCTGCTTGACGTGTCACCAACGTGCTAAGGGGCTGCCGCATACATCGCAGCGGCTGAAAAACATGATGGAGAACACATTGGAACGAGTTCAATAAGCAATTTACCTTTGTCCACTGTGGGTTCGCATAAATTGGGTTGTGAGCCAAAGAGGTCAATCATATCCCTGATCGTCTTTATATTGACCAAACGTTAGGGCCGGCACGACACGGAAATACCCGTTCGTCTCGAGCTCTGCAGAATTGGTTCTCAACGCGCCAGAATGGGTCAGTCTCGCAAATTTTCAACATGTTACCCTCAAGTTACCCTAGCTTTTACTCATTTGTGTTTCTGATAAATTCTTGTTAGACTTACCACGCTGAGATTGATTGAAAAATATTCCTTGATCGATCTTCTTTTCTCCCCAGGTTTACTTCCGATTTTTACTGGTCGATGAGGTCGACGAAAAACTTGACGTCGTTTCATGTGGAAACAGCGACAGATCGTCGGTTATCTGCTTGTGATCCTCTACCCGTGCGAATGACTATCTAACGACGAAAAGCGTAGTGCATCCTGTTTGAGCAACTTGCCTCTCTTGTGACTATCCAGTGATTCCCTCCTGGTTCCGACGTTCGCCGTGACTACAGGGGGGTTATGGAAATACATAGATCAGACATCATATCCCAAATAAAGTCGCTATTTAATCTCCACACTTCTCAGTATCACTGGTGTCCATCGCACCATCTTTGATACTTGTGTACCCAAACACGCAAACAATTTGCGCCATCTCAACCATTCAACCTCTTTACCTAAGACTTGTTCTTGATATCGGGGAATCGCAGGTATACCGCATATCATGTTATAAATCTGCGTCTTCCAGTGCTTTATAGAATCTTCACGAGTCCATCGTGCATCGACTCGAATTACCGGAGAACGAAGTTTTAACCAACTAAGGTTCTTCATTATGACATCAAAACGAGAGACGACTTCACTCATGGTAGGTCTCTTCTTAGGATCGTCATTTACCATATCCATCTTAAGTTCGCGCATAAACTCAAATCCCTTGTGAGGTACTATGATATTTTTGAGGCCCTATAACGCGGGAATTAACACTCCGTATCAAGTTCAGGAGAACGCACATACGTCAAGATAAGAATAGTTAATTACGCTTCCAAGGCAATAGACATCCACGGCGAAGGGATCACAAGGTGGCGGATTGAGTCCTTGATGCTCAGGTACAGTCCAATCACCTCCCCATGGGGCGTCCTTCAAATGTGGTGCATCTTCTGGTCGATACTTGTGGGAAAGGTCAAAATCGATGAAGTAGTACTTGATTGGTCGTAATGTTCGTGTAGTAGGCTTTGGTGCCCGATCGGAAAAGTCTCGGTTCATTATGCGGTTAGAGGGATGCGGCGAGGAATCAAACAAGATCAGTCCGTCTCCCATGATGTTGTCACATTTAGAATCTCTGATAAAATCGATCATAAGCAAGTGATGTCCGTCTCAAGGTTTTGCAATACCCGTGTATGGTGTTGTGTTCGTGCATGAAATGTAGACCCTGGGTGGGGTATGGGATCGAATAAACTCTACAACCGGTGTGGAGAGTGACTTGCCTTGAATATCTGCCGAAAGAATTCAATAACTTCGCCAATAGTTGTGAATGACACATAAGACCGGGTATTTATCAAAAGGGGCATCACTATGAAGGCAATGTTGGAACCTTCGTCTGGTTCTATCACATAGTATAGGGACACAGTGATTTCTAGGGTCTGAAGCTAATGGACCAGAAGAAAAGTACTTCCCGACGGTTATCTCGTCGGTCCCAAGGGAGAGGTTAATTCGTTTGAGAGCAACAACGGTTCCATCAGCACGATAAGCATCGAGCACCTGACCTGAACACTGTGTGGAAAATCCACGACGAGTGACTGTCAACGCTAAGGCAAGGAAACACAGTCGAGTTCGTACATTGATCATACGGCCATCCTCGCACTTCGTGAAGCATTTAT
The DNA here is from genome assembly GCA_003313675.1 of Termitomyces heimii. Classification (NCBI taxonomy): domain Eukaryota; kingdom Fungi; phylum Basidiomycota; class Agaricomycetes; order Agaricales; family Lyophyllaceae; genus Termitomyces; species Termitomyces heimii. Next base: position 64,280 of record QLON01001342.1, read on the forward strand.
CAGTTCCTAACCAGGATGGTATCCATTCAGGATGATAACGCGGTCTGAGGGTGTATCCACGTTCTTTCAGAAAGTGGTAGTGGTCCTTCCAGAGGTATTCTGCTGGGTTGAGTCTACCAAGTATCTTTCCTGTGGATCTACTGGTGTGAGGAATAAGAGCATCCATTAGGATAGTTATGTGCAGATATCAGTCGTTTGATCATCTAGATATTAGCAACGGGAATATATGTGGTTTCAATGCGATAAACAAGAGAACAATTGCAATTGTAAACGCAAGAATCACCATGACGACGAAAACGTTGTTCAATTTTGATTTGCGAAGGTTAATCAACGTCCAGCCGGTTGTCGCTTTGTTCAAGCTTCATTCTCGATTATTGTGCTACATACAATTGTAGCATATCACGTACTTGTTCAGCGAGAATAAAAGAAAATGTATATCAAAACATACAGAGGACTCGGAAGCAACCCTTGATTCATTTTCCCTTCATACCTTTGAACATGTTGATTGAAATAATCCCCATCTTTCAAAATCTCGTCTCAATTCTTGCTTCAGCAGTGAGTATCAGTAAAGATCTTCAATCTAGCCGTAGTGTGGCAAACCACCTACCAAGCCCCGACCTGGGGAAGGAGATTGACGACTACATAAGCTCTGCGAAAACCACTCTGGCGGAAGTCAATATGTTATTAGCAGCCAATACATCCGTGCTCATTAGCGCCGAGTTCCACCTACATGCCGATCGATCGGAAATGTGAGCGAGGGAAATAAATGTTTGTGTCGCCATCCTCATGACACATTATTTATAGCCTCGAGCAGGAATTGAAGGGACTAAGAAACCGACGGCGAACACTCAAGGGTATTGACGGTGATTCAATATCAAGCAAAGCCGGAGCCCTACACGAGGATACTCAGACCAGAAAGGCGGAGAGCGAAGAATTACGCGTCACTATATCTGTAAGATGCAACCGCGATTTTATATGTAAAATCGTTTACCGACATACATATAGCTTGTCTCTGCAATTGCACAAAGAAGAGAGGTCCTCAAATCAATGAATGAGCTAAAGTTGGTTTGCGACGAAGACCCGACATTTCAACGGCGATTTGATTTCTTGTCGTTATCCAGAGAGATTATGAACATTAACAGGGCTTTGAATACTATATGTAAAACCTCGGAAGAAATCGTCTCTTCAAGGTGTACGTTGTGATACTCGAAATTCAGTGTTTCATCACTCTGATTGCTCAATCCGTAGCACCAAGTCTTCGCAAAGAGTTATCGCCATCTCAAGATATTGACCACTGGAAAAAAGCCCACGAGAGTAATCACGAACAGAGATACTCAGCAGAAATTCAAGCTAAAGCAGTCGGGAAAGTAATCCCCTTTATCAAGCTTCGTCCTTTTAGCATGCCATGATTTTGTCGTATACGTAGTCCCAGAATCCAGTCGCTCGAGATCCAAGAATTATTTCTGTGCGCAGTTGGGAATATGATAGCATTCTGCATCACATCCCAATCTCAGATATCATCGAACAAAAATTCAGAATCGATAGTAAATGTCTGCATACATACAGTAAGATTCAGGTGGTGCAAAACGACGGTGATGATTCGTGTAATTCATGCCGAACGAATCAACGACATGCGCGTTCTTGTCGTGCCTGTCGCAGAGCAGGAAACGTAAAATTGATAGTTTGACGCATTTAAGGTGCACCGAACGTTGGATGACTTGGTTGTTTCGGATAAGACTCAAAGGTACGAATCGCTGGAGGGTAGAAGGGAGGAGTTCACGATTACTAAATTTGTTGCTCGTCAGTCAAACAGTCACGGCAACAACCCGTGCCGGGTTTTCACTATATTAATAAATTTATCTCGAGTTCACCATATTGGTCTTCCATAGACGCCTCTTTTATTGAGCAAGAACTTTTAGATTAGTACAATAGGGCATAGTTTCGATTTGAATGAGATGTCTGTGGATGTGGATATTGGAGGGTGCTAAAAACAAGGATATATAAGTTAGAAAGTCCTAATCAAACTCCAGATTTAAGTGTGCGTGATTATAACGTTACGTGTGGTACGGGTGAAACAATGCAAAGATGAAGTGATAGGGGCTTAAAAACCAGTATGAAATGATGGGAAGGATACAGGATTAGAGCTGGGTGTATGCAAAAGGGTCGAGAAACGGAAAGCACGGAAAAATGGAAACTATGGTCAAAATACATATGCACGTTGCGTTCGCACCTCATTCGCATGTACTTCCGTTTCTAGAAACTTGCATGTAGGGGTCATCTTCCAGATCGGTATCGGTATCCACCCAGACATCGCTCTCACACTGTGCCAACACTGCCTTGCCACCTTCACTTTTTCTGTCGACCTTCGACCTTGCCTCATCCTCCTCTCTTTCTCTTTCACCTTTCTTTTCCCTCTCCTTATCCACCATCCTGGGCCCATCCCAAAACGGATTGTCCCCTCCAGGATCATTCTCATCCACTCTCCTCCTGTGAATATTACGCACAACGCCGGATCCCCTGACCTCATGTAAATGCGCAGTCCGTGCCCGCCGCCGCGCACTCTTTTGTCCTGTGCTAAAACCAGAGCTGGTACGCTGCAACGGCACCATGAGCACGGGTGTGTTCACACGTGTGGGTGTTTCGGGAAGCGTTGGATGTATATGTGAATTCTGAAGACGTTGAGAATGATAGACATACTGCTGATGTATATGTTGCTGTTGCTGGTATTGGCGCGTACGGAGAGATGGTGTATGCGAACGCGAGCGCGGGTTGTGCGCTCTCGCGTTGCCTGATATGGAACGCAAGGCGGAGTCTCTGGCCGTGTTTGTTTTTGGTGCAAGGGGAGGTCTGTCGTCAGCCGAAGATGAAGGCGCAGAGTCTGTTCTTGGAAACTGAATTTTCGTGTCTAGATACAAGTTTATACAAAGTAAGCCTGAGCAAAATATGGGCAGAAAAAAAAGAACATACTAACCCTGGTCAAAAGAACCCTCCATCTTTTTTCTCTTGAACCTCCAATCCCCACTCAAACTCGAAAATCTCTTGCCCCACTCCCTGATCCCCTGCTTCCTACCCGTCGCCTTCTCTCCTTGAGCCGTCCCAACAGCTCCCTCGTCCCCTCTTGATCCCCTCGTAAGGCCCATAAAAATTAACACAGCCGCCAACAAACAAACTTGGGCCACCCCAACTCTCTTCTCCATGTCAATCTCCCCCTTCAAGCTCTCCAGTCTCTTCATTAACTCTCCTAATTCATGCTGTACACGCTCCTCAGACGCCCTGAGCATTTTAGAATGCACCTGCTCTTGAGCACGGACAATGCCTTCGAGACGACCGACATCTTCGCCCATCCGCCGGAGCACCTCACGCACACCAGATGTTTGTTGTTCGACGTAGCGAGCGTAGAGTGTGTGGTTTGCCTCGAGGGCTGTGAGGCGATTCATTATCGTGCGATAGATGGATTCTCCGCCAGGTCCCTGAGATGGATGTTGGGACGGGGAAGGGCTCGATGGAGCAGGCGGTTTGGAGATTGGAGTTGGGGTTGGTGAAACAGAGGTGCTAGAAATCGAGTCTTTGGAAGTGTTAGTCGAGGGGGTAAAAGAGGTAGGTGAGGGATTTTGAAAGGTATCTAAAGGAGTATACACGTCAGGTTGAGTGGTTGAGGATGTGGTGGGGGCCGAATTGGAAGGGGTAGGGGAAATCTCTCGAGAAGCGAAAGTTGGCGTGGAAGGTGGTTTCATTGGCTCGGGATTATGGTGTGTACCTGGTATATCGGCCGAGGGTAGTGGATCCAAGAATGAGCCAAGTGCGACGACCTATGATGGGAATGAGCGGCAAACGTAGAACATTTTTGAACAGACTCACAGCTCCACCGGAAACAGTAGAATTTTCAGTGACAAAAGTTTCAACTTGAGCGTCGGTCGTTAATGACGCATTTATTGGAGGTGTAATCGACGTGTCGACTCCTAGAGTGAACGTTGGCTCCTTGGGAGTTTCATCCACTTTAGGAGCATCAGCCTTTTCCTTGCTTTCTTGTTCCCAGGTATCCCACTTCCATTGCTCAAGATGGGTAAGACCATAGACACGTAATAGGGATACAGGACAGTAGAACTCGTTCCCATAATGAGAGAGAAAGTCGATACGGATGTAGCGATAGAAGTCTCGAAGCGAGGTCGGCGGATGGAACGACTGGATGATGTCAGTTCAGATCTGGCTACCAATAGACGATGGTCGCATCACCTGTACTCCGCGAACGTTCTTTGCACGAAATACACCAGCGTCAGTGAAGGCACCCTCGGCCGTGACATCAGTCTTTGCAACGCTAAGCTTGAAGTCCTTGAAGATGCCACTGAAGAACTCGAAATTGGCGAGTTGAACGGTATCAATACGAATGTCCTCGCAGAGCTCGACAACCACAAACTGTTTTTCTACATTGCACGGACTAAGCATGTACCTGTCACGCTTCGAGGAGAGAATTGAAGAAGCAGATTTTGCACCACGATGTGCAAGATGTACGCGTGCGGAGCATTCTGAACTTGCATAGTTAAAGCGATCAGTGAGTGGAACACGGAAATGTGGTGGCTTCTGTTGTTCCTCCGCATGAGTGACAGTAGAGACATCGCCACTGGCATTCATGGGTGCCGGTGTATCAGTGACATTATTGGTGTCTGTCGTGCGGTTAATAACGTGGCCCTGTTGTCTTTTCCATTCCTCGAAAGAAAGCAGAATCTCGTCTTCGATAGTGTCAAGGGGTTGCTGAGGCTTGAGACAGCAAATGGGCAGCTCTGGCTTCTTTGGAATCTGAAGAGCGAGTGCGCGAAGTGGATCGTTGGGCGAAGTTGCTGCGTAGACGACGTTGAGAGCGACAAGGCCCAGTGGCAGCACTTGAAGCCACGACATTGAAGTGAGGGCCACGTCGTACCGGGTCTATAAATAAAACTCCTTGGCTCGGGCAACGTTATTATTGATCTCATCTAGCCCAACTTTGGAAACTTTCTTTTTGCTGGTCCTAATGACTTCGCTTTTTGGAGGGCTATACCCACCTGCGAATATCAATCCATGCAGTACATAAGATAGTTATACTAGGACCGTTAAGGCGCTAGAAACCCTCAAAAGAAGTGCCGACATCTCATTCTCGAACTTGAGCACCACCAAATGTTACCTTCCTTACAAGCCTAACACTTCACAAGAGCTAGAAAACCGCGGTCAATGGGGCGATTCAACGTCATAAAAATAACTATCATCAAGGTTTCGATAAGCGCTATACACTGGCTTTTCGGCCTGGCCCCCTGAGCGCACGTCAGTAACTACACTACACCAAGGCCCTGCCCCCCGGTTCTCTTTACGGCTTGCAGAAACATTTGACACTTCGAAGGCCCTCGAGTTACGGACGCAAATTATACAAATGGCAGGGCGATAATTGTAACATGGTACAAGGCTTCGACGAAACCAGCTTGCGGCAAAGAGATTCCAAATTAGTAGAATTCGCAGAGAACAGCCCCTTTCCGAAGTCGTAGATGGAGTATGATCATCGCAGTTGAAGTGGGACTACAATGCGGTCACTATGTGTTACGACATACCCGGATGTAGGTTTCCAGACATTCAGGCAAAGAACCCATCTATGATTATCACATCTAACCTTAGCCGACTGTCGTAAAGAAAAGCAAGCTATTGAGCAGCGGTCGCGGCCAGTAACCAATTGGATGAGTCAGTCAAGTGAGGCTCTTTTTACGGTCATGCTGGTCATATGTTGTCGACCGTTCACTCCCATTAAATAAAAGTAAACTTGATATGCGCACATACTGGATACATCACCTAGTTAAACAACGCGGCTGGTTCTTCAATGTATCGATTTCATTGGTCTCTCACCTCAAAGTCTTTTGACTCTTAACTTTGTAGTTCCCTACTCTATGCTAAGATGTTTTGGATGTTTTAGAGGACCTCATGGAATTCTCTGCGTCTATTGTTCAGTGGCAAACAGCATAGAGCAGCATGGAGTTCTGCGTACGTACAACTACCAGAAGCGTATACTGAGGGGATCTTTGTCGTCCACAAGACGGCGGTAATTGATGGTGCTTGTCAACGACGACCACTAGGTCCACAGTACCAGTACATTAGACATACAGAAAGAACCACAGAGAAAACTTACTCCGTTCCCAATAAATACCGCTGCTTGGCGTGCGATGTCCATGTCAATTGCCATTCCAACCTCAATACCTTCACTGTCTAATTCGAGATCCTGGATAGTAACAGTTTTCCTCCAGCCATCGTCCCTCAACGAGTTCTTGAGGTCTTCGAGCCACTTTCCCTTCTCGTTAGTCAAAAGATACGCTACCTCCAACTTAATCTCTGGAAAGTCAGCTTTTACTTCCCTCGCTCTGACCGTGATTGCATTGATGTCAGGGAAGCATTTCATGGCGTGAGCGTCAAGATATTCAATGGTATTCCAAACAATATGCGGTGGAAACTCTAGCCGATCTGGTAGCTGCGGAAGCTGATTCCAGCCATAGAAACTCGAGTTCCACGTCGCAAGGTGTACACATGACGACCTGAAATCTCCTCTTCGAATGTGCATAGCTAGCATATGTCTATATGGATCGGAGGTGCTCGACCAGAAACGCCCATGTCGCGGTCTGAACAAATGTTCGTTTTGCTTTATTGACCGATCTACGATGTTAGAAGCGTGGAGGAGGCGTGAGGTTGGAGACTGTGAGAATGAGTCCCACAGAGAAAGTAATCGGTCGGAACCCCATAGCCACAGATCAAAAACTTGTGGAGTCTTGTCATCATCAGCAGGCATTATTTCAATACACCTCTCGGGTGCTTCAGAGAGGACCTTCACCCAGTGATTGAAGATATCTTTGCCACTCCCCCAGGCAACGGCGGGTTTGACTTCACTCGTGTATATAAGCCTCCTCTCCTTGACGGGGCACACATATTCAAACCAGCTTTCTGACACAGAGCGTGGAGCATCATCACCCTCTTCGAACGGTTGCCCGACGACAGTTCCGGCTATGAGGGCACTGAGAGGTGTACGTGGATAATTTTCACGACGACGGCCTTCCGGCCAGGGATAATGTTCAGGGTTCCAGATGTAGTCTCTAAACACGTACGCACGCCGGGACGCATACGCGAGATGGGCGTTCATTAGGCTGCAATAGTTGTGAAAAGTGGGTCTTCGCACATGTGCAAGAGAACATTCGTACATTTCATGGAAGACGTTATTCCATCCAAGCATTGCAATTTGATTTGAGAATTTTACATATCGTCCATGTTTTCCTTCCGGGTATGGTAGGCGGAGGTCGTGCTGCGGCAATTTCTGTTCCAACTTCCTAAGCTCAATATACGCCGGAGGCGGAAGCTCTGGACGTGAAGCCTTGCTTTCCTTGAATGTGACATAGAGTCCAAGTATTGCGAAAGTGGCAAGAACAAGGGATATTTTGACTTTACGAAGTGAATACAAAATGTGGTGGAAGTTTAACCTGAAGAAAAATGAATTCAATGTGAGTAAAGGAAGGACCAAGAAATTACTACATACATTATCGTGTTGAACAAGAGGCTGGCTGTGGGGACGTACCTCATTTGAAAGAAGCAGTTGTGACCATACGTTTGAAGATCCTGTGTAGATTTCATTACCATAAAGGCTGCGCTTCCCACTTATTCAGAGCTCCACCAGGCCAATATTCGATCGCATTCTAAGTTTAAAGGGATCTCAGATGCAAAGTTGTATTTGTTGATAGCCTCGAAAGGATATGTAGCCAGGTTGACAGGCATACCTCGAGGCACTAGACGCATGGTTCGGAGTCTTTTTAGTTCATCTCGACCTTCGCGGACAAAAGTGGTCCCAAAGTACATAATATCGTGTGCGAGATTTGCACTACTCCGAAGCCAGTGGAAAATGCTAAATTCAAGACTGTAAAAAATCAGAAAGAACCTTAGCTTATGATGATTGCTGTTGTGTGGCAATAGACCAGATCAAAATCAATGGAATCTGGCGAATCCTAGCTTTGAAGCATTGAAAACATAGTAAACTTATGAAAAACTTTGAGGGAGAGTTCCGAGCCCTGATGATATGTCAACGTTATTGACAGAGAAAGTAGCTGTTGTGCAAAAGTGACTCTAGTTTGGAGAGTCATTTTACTAAGTTTCTTCAGTTGAAAGTTATAACTGCGGCTAGTTCCCTAATATGGCTAGCCGCTCATACCATCTCAACGCTCTGCGCATTGCCCTCAAATGTCCACGTCAAACGTCAATCTCACTGCTTCGTGTTTCAACTCGTATATAAGCGATTCAACTCAAACCGCACAATACCCAAACCATCCACGAAGAGCAAAATCCCGAGGAGGCAACGGAGCAACATCATGCAATTCAGACGGCAGCAGAGAGAAGAGCAAGGCGAAAGGGACCACAAACACACAGGAGCGCTCGAAACGATTAGTAGAAATTTAAAGAAATCATGATGACGATCGGATCGATCACTGAATGAACTCGAATGGACGAGTGAATGGATGTACATCGGACGGAGTGGAGGTACAAAAAGATATCAAAGCCGGCCCAAAAGCCAGCTCAAAGGTACCAATAAAGGACAAAAATAAAAGCACAGTTGAACGGGAACTATTACAGCCCCCCCATCTGGAACGACCCTCTTTGCGTCGGTTGCAACTGCTGTGTCACAGACTGCGCAAGCACGAGACCGGTGCCCTGAGCGAACGCAGGTGTGTTCTTCTCCTCCAGGTCCGAGTACAACACCGTCATATCCTTCCTCTCCTTGCACCAGTTCTCTGGATCCCAGAATGTGTACTGGCCCTGCTCTCCGCCCGGCACCTTCTGTGATGGCGCTGTCCCGCTCTCCTTCGTGATCCACAACCGGAGGTCCTTGTGATATCGCCAGTTACGGTTCCACCTAGCATACGTGCAGAAGATCAGTATAATGACAGATAACAAAGACACGTGAGAAAATCGAATGAAGATGATAAACACGCACAATTCTTGCGCTGCAACTTCCTGTAGCGCATCCCTCGGACTCGAGTAGAACATGAAGAACAGCGTTTCATCACTAAATGCCGAAGCCTTACTAGGCCCAGGCGGTGGCGCCTGTACACTTGCGTAGCAGGTAGGTAGATGGTAATCGGGCTCTACCGTCCGTGCCGCCGACTGATCTGCCCAGGGTGTGATAAACGTCGAGTACAAATCCCTATTAATCCCGCACGCATCACAAACCGCGAAGCGGATCACTCAACAGATGCACACTCACCCCGAATAACTCATGTCTAACCCCATCGTTCCCAGATCAGTCCCGATGCCCGACATGCCTTGGTTCAGATCCGGCCCAACATTCTTCAGCATCGCAAGAAGTCCTAGTAGGCCCCATCGGTCCGCTGCACTCACAAGGACCTGTTGTGCTGGTGTCTGTGGATGCATCGGTGAATGCGATATCGAGCTCGCCTGTATTGCCGCAGGGTTCTGATGTGTACTCGTATTCGGATTGTTCGTTGGATTTGATTCGCCTTGACCGTTCGAGGGATACTGTTGCTGGCCTGATGGGTTCGGGGTAGCGGTCGTATATGACGATGGTAGTACGCCTGGGGGTGCGTTTAGATGTGTTGTTGAAGACGTTTGAGTTGAGTGATTGCCGTTTTGCTGCGATTGCGTTGTCGTTTGGGAAGCGAACGCACTGAGGGTTTCTGTGCCTTGTGATTGTGAGCCTGGATTCGCATTGGGAGAATTCCAGGCTTGTGCCTGGTTTAGTTTAGCAAAGTTGTTCTGCATCGGCGTCACATTAGCGTTCGGCAGGCCAAATGAGATGGTAAAGTGGAAGCTGGCCAAAAAAGCAAGTCGCGTGACAGTGCCCACCCCCTCCCAGAGTTGTGAAAATCGATTTGTCAAGCACGTACCCGCTGCTGCTGTTTCTCTGTTTCTCCCTGACCTTGCTGGAAACCAGGATGCACGTTTCTCGATTGACCCAAGTTCAGCATGCCTGGTGTTCCAGGTTGTATATTACCCCCTAAAGCGCCTAGCAGGTTCTGTCGATGTTGCTGTTGTGAAGGATCTGAGTGCTGGAAACCGTTCAGACCCGGAGGATGCGACTGGTTATCCTGTCCTGCATTCTGGCCCTGCCCGGTCGTGCCTGGGGTCTGTGACCGTCCACCTAGGGCAGGGAAATCGTCAGGTGTAAAGTCCCTGGCTTGATTCGAGCTGCCTCCGATCGACCCTGCACCTGCACCTGCCAACGCAGTCCCTGCCTGACTCGCATAACTCGTCGCAGAGCCACTCACTGTGGCCCCATTGCTCGCAGTCGAGGTACTGTTCGCGGTCGTCGATCCGAGAACAGGGAAATCGTTCGGGTCTAGGCCGACATCGCTAGTTGAAGACACCGATTGTGCATTTGCAAGATTCGGTGTTTGCGCAAGATGCGGAGGTAGAGATGCCGAGCCTCCGTTGGTTTGCTGTTGCTGATGCGAAGAAGATTGTTGCTGCTGCTGTTGCTGGAGGGTGGTGCTGGATTGATGCTGCCCCAGAGTAGCACCAAAGGGAAAACTGCTTTGACTACGCTGCTGAATAAAGCTTGGGGTAGACTGAGAAACCAGGCTTTGTACTTGAGACGAGGGTACTCGATGGGTACTGGGCTGGATACCCGTGACATAGTTGCTTCCTGGGAGGGCGTTGACGGCTCTTGGTGGCATGCCGTACGTTGGGTAGGATGGGCGAAATTGAGTTGTTATCGCAGGATTCTGAGCGAGACTTGGAGGTCGTTGCTGTGGCTGGCCTGTATGAATACATTCCAGGAAAAGTCAATATCATAAATAATACTGAAAGAGCGAAATATACGGGACCTGGTCGATTCATACTTTCGAAAAAAGCCTGAAAAAATATAAAGATATGATTAGCTGCGTTTTTCTCGTGGAAGTGCTGGACAACGCACGAGATGGACAGATTTTGGTTCGGATGTCAGAAGTCAAATCCACTCTCGCCCAAGTGTCTTTGTTATTCTTTGTTTGCAAACGGCTCCTTACCTAAGCTCCCCATCATGATCATCACGTCCATATGTACTCTAGCCTCACAGCTTGCCTGTTCCCAGATATGCTCCTGAACGCGCTTCCACTTCGTACATCGCTCTCTCGCCATCGACTTTAGACAGTCGCCTGGTGCATCTCACGAGTTTGATTGTCAAGGAGTATTCTTTCTCAGAAGAGCGAGTCAGTCATCTACCTGTCGCCCTGTCGCCCTGTCATAGACATTGGCTTCTTAAACTGCTCGGACCATTAAGTCATAGCAAGCTCTCTCACGTTGCTGTAAAACACACCTGTTGTGACTATTTTTGCCACCAAGCGGCCGTGGAATGGGTTCGCAAAGAGTATGAACCATCGCGAATTCTCATGAGAGGGTGCGTAAACAATTGGAGTCGGCAGGGCATGGTGAACGAGCCGCAGTCCTTCATCGCAGCAGTTGACTGATAGTGGCGTGTAAATATTATGTATATTAGAAGGGACATGCAATGGCCAAGCACGGCATCATATCTGTAGGCAGTTACAGATGGTGCAACTCATCGGACGTGAATTGGCCGCCGGATGGACAAAAGTGTACACCGGCGGCAGCTCAGTAAGTAGCAACGAAATGAGTTGAAGCCCTATGGGCTTTGAGGGCAATATATCGCCGTGACCATCAGTTGCGACAACCAACTTCCTGATCGAGTGGCTTCTTGGACCACCATCTTCATCTTCATCCTCATCCAAACCAAGCCATGCGTCGCTCAACTCTTTAAAAGCATATCTCACCGTTCAGTCTCTTGCAGTACGCTCTGTCATGCCTATCCACGCAATCTCCCCACTGATGTCCTACAATTATGAAGAAATGACCGATTTTCCTGCTCTCGCCCGTGCAGGGCACATCGCACACGTCCAGCGTTGCCTCAACGGTTACACTCCCATCTTGAACCCAGATATGTTTTTCATACTTCTCTCGCAGGGCTTCCGAACTCGCAAAACGAAGTAGACGCGTCAAAGTGAGCCTTGGCCGCCCATGCATTCATGAATCATTGACAATGACGTCCACACGCAGGATGGCGGTCGTATTCTACTGTATAGGATCGCTAGATCTTTTAGGACTCTTTAACGAGAAGACAGCCGAGCACGATCGCGCGTCGTGGAGGGAATGGATCTGGCACCAACAAACCAGTGCGTCGTCATGATCGGGTGCCCAATCGTTACTTCTCATCAAAGCTGACTGCCCAATGTATTCGCGATTGACCAGGTGGCCGATATGGCTCCGGATTCCGACCGAGCCCTTTCATGGCCACCACCACAAGTAGTGGTGCACCGGTGCAGTCCGACAGTATTCCTTTGGTTCACTAACGTATCTGACACAAACCAGGACGAAACTTACACCGATTACAACATGCCCCACCTCATTATGACTTACACCGCACTCCTCTCACTCGCCATATTCCGGGATGATTTCTCTCGACTGGACCGCAAGGGGCTGCTCGCCTTTATCCAGGCATGTCAGCGAGACGATGGAAGGCGAGTACACTTCTATTTCCTTTCCTACTTTCCACCTTTATCTCCAGCGCGTGTTCGCGTCAACTGTGGCGGCGGCTGGAGAGCGTGGAGTGTGTGTGTTCGTCCGATGGTGACCAGAGCCTGTTCTGACGTGAAAGAACACTGTACAGCTTCTCCATCGTGCCTGGGAGTAATGAAACCGATCTTCGTTCGCTTTATTGCGCATTTGCCATCAGTACTATGCTCGATGATTGGTCCGCTATAGACACAGATCGCGCAATCAAGTATATCGCGTCATGCAGAGTACGAAATCGTTCGTTTTCGTTTACTCCATTCCAAAATTGAATTCTCACCCCTGTAGACATACGAAGGTGGATATGGTCAGGCCCCATTCTGTGAAGCTCAAGGTAGGCGGGACCCCTGCCTTGTCGTGAATCATTTGAGAACCTGAATCCAACTACCTTTTTCCCCTCTTTTATCAATGATTAGGAGGTACAACGTACATCGCCATCGCTTCTCTACATCTCATTCCCGGTCTATCCAAGCCACCACTAACGCTCGCAGAGCGCCAGCTGACAATCCACTGGCTCATTAGTAAGTATCACCCGTCCGGTGGGTTTTGCGGACGTACCGGCAAGGACGCGGACGCATGCTATTGTTTCTGGTGTGGGGCTTCCCTCCATGTTAGTTGTTCCTCCTTTCTGTATCCATCTGATGAGAATCATGTGTGCCACCCCCACAGATCCTAGAGGCTGGCGATCTTGTCGATACACGTAGCCTCGCTAGATTCCTCGCGTCCTGCCAATTTAAATATGGCGGTATTGCTAAAGCGCCCGGGGAGCACCCTGGTACGCACCATATCAATTGACGCTTTTTGTCGCTGAGAACTGGATATGTCTCTTCCTAGACCCGTATCACACATACTTATCCCTCGCAGCGCTATCGATGTACTCGCCCGCGCCTGCCATGGGCAACCACGTGCATACCGCATCGTGGACGTTTGAACCACTAGATCCGCTTCTGAATGCCCGGGAGGAAACGGCACGCTGGGCGAAGAAGTATATTCCAGAGCCTAGGATTTAGACATTTAGACGCTTGATTTAGTACTTCTCACTACACTACGATATTTACAGGGGGCCGGCATCTTAAGCTGGGGCTGTGTGTAATACATTGTATGGTGGTACGGAATTTTAATACTCTATCTGACTCCGGAGTCCTGTTCATCACCTCCACTTGTAAGCAAAGATTTTTATTTTTATTTTTTACAATTTCTCCTTTGAAAATGCAGTACGACAGAAATTGAATGTAAATACTTTCTCTCCAAGCCTTGGTTGTGCTTGACTTCAGGAACCGGGAGTCTCCACTTCTGATTTCTCGCTCCAAGTTAAATCAAGTTTGGAGGAAGGAGTCCTTTCTTTCCTTGATTATCACTGAAATGTTCTTTTGTGTGAGGGAGCGGATTTACCTTCGTTATGTTGCAGGTACGGTACATTGGTGTCTCGTGGGTTCCAGTCCGTTCATCATCATCTATTCCTGATGCGCGTGTGTTCGATGGCACATATATAGTTAGTACCTACTATGCTTCTGGTCTTGTCTATTGGATTCTGCGAGTCTTCTTGTGTATCGCTGTCTACATAAGTACATTTGTCCCAGACGCAGGTACCGGCAATCAGCTAAATTTGTTGGTGGAGAGAAAACATGACCGATTTACTTTTTCTGAGCAAGAGATTCGTACAAGTACTGTACGTTTTTCTTCGGCTATGGCAACACGTGAATCTTCATAGGTTTGTTACCAGACCCTGCCGTTGGAGATATCGATCGATACTCATCTCAGTATACTTGGACATTTTTCTATTAATAACAGGTATCAAGTTGTTTTGTATGTCTACCAGAATGCTGGTGACTTGATCCTTCAAAGATTTGACGCAGCATATTGCGCAACAAGATATATTCGTGTTCGAGTATGTAGTACAATGTATCGTAACCTGGAGTCAAGAAACGAAGGTTAGTATTGATATTAGTATAAGTAATGATAAGTAAGAATAATATAACCGTTACCTGGAGTCAAGAAACAAAGGTTAGTTTCGACTCCAGGAATCCGGGGTCTTTTATCTAACAATGTGAGTAAGACATTTGGAGTTCTGTGAAGAGCATTTTTAGATAACGATAAGTAAATAATATAAAGGAAATTTGAAAATACAGATAAGGGTGAATCATACGATAAGTTGCCTAGCTGCTAGTCATCTCCTTCATCAAGATTCTGGAATGTAAGGATTATTGGAGATAGTCTATGTCAGAGTACAAGTCAAGTCAAACATTTGGATTTTGGAATGGCAGGATAACAGTAACCTCATATAATATGAGATGATATATCTCTTGTTCTGAAACATTTGTGTATCCTACCCACAGAGATTCAAGAGAATAGAATCCTCTCCTATGAAATTGTGAGACAGCCCAAACTCTATAAGACAATATTCCATGGGCCAAATCAGAAAGTGTAGTAAATCACATAAGAAATCTTCTACAGGCATTCAGTAAGTAGGTGAAATAACTATAGGTAAGTAAACAAACATACCCTCAGTCTTTAGAAAAGAACTGAAGGATTTCTATATTTGGAAACTGCCAAAAGGCCACCAGCACAATGGTGGCTGAGGAAAAACTGTATAGCTATGATCACAAATGATCATACCAGGAAGAAAATAGAGTAAGAAGAATTGAAAAAAGAGGATAGTGGTTTGAGTAACTGGGAAGTAACCAACACCACTACCATGACCAATGGCTGTGAGTCTCTCTCTACACTCCCCCAGACTCACAGCATTGGGTTGAGACCCAAGAGTCAGACAAGGTGAGCATGAGTCATGTGAGAAAGAGGCTTAGTAAAAAGGTCAGCAGGGTTCTTAGTTGAAGGGACATGGATGGCCTTGATGTCTCCCATCTTGACATGTTTCCTAATGTAATGGTGGCAGATATTGATGTGTTTAGCATGCATGTGACCCTTAGTATATTGAGCTAAGAACAGTGTGGGGGAGTTGTTGACACAGAGTGTGGCAGGTAAGATTTATGGGAGATTGACCTTGAGTAACCAATTATGCATCCACATGGCCTGCTGAGCTCCATGAGTTAGAGCCATATACTTGGCTTTGGTGATTGAGAGGGCCATAGTAGGCTGCCTCTTGGAGCTCCGGGAAACTGCTCCCCCAGCCATGGTGAAAATATAGCCACTGGTCAAGCAGCAGGTGTTAAAATCTCCACCATAGTCAGCATTAACAAATCTTATAGGTTTGAAATCAGCCCCAAACTAATATATAATGTGATAGTCCAGAGTCCTGTTCACATACTGCATCACATGGCATAAAGCCTTCCAGTGAACAAGTTTGGAGTTGCTCTAGAACCTTGCCAGTAGTCCAACTGCATATGACAAATCAGGTTGTGCTGCAGCCTGTGTCTACATTAGTAATCCCAGTGCCTCATAGTATGGCTTGTCCTTCATATATTGTTTGTCTTCATCAGTTTAGAGTGACTGAGATTCTGTAAGGACCAACTCTGGAAGAAAAGGTGTGTGTTATGGATTTGCAGACCTGAAGTCAAACTATTTTAGCATTCATTCTAAGTAAGAGTGTTGTAACAAATGGATGTCCTCTGTGGCTTGATCTTGGTTAAAATGCATACCTAGAATATACTTAAGCTCTCCCTGGTTCTTGACCTCAAACTTAGCTTCTAATTTTTTCTTCACTTAAAGACCCCATCTCTGTCATAGAGGCTCTTAGTATGTCATCATTGTAATTGTCTGTGATAGTGTCTTCATGGCTACATCATTTATATTAAATGCAGCTGTCAGCTTAAGAAGCAAGATATCCTAATTTGTTGTAAGCTTTGTCTAGATTGTACCACCAATTATGGCCACCCTGCATGAGCTTATAAAAGGTTTTCTTGAGGTGTAACACCTTTCCTTCCCTCCCTCTAAAATCTGGTAGGGATCTCATGTCAATGGTGTGCATCAACTTGCTGTTCAAGTATGTCAAAATGAAGTCAACCTGCCACAAATGCATCCTTTTTGATGCTGCAATAGTAATTATCATCCTCATAGACTTTAGTTAGACTACTGAGGTGTAGGTCTTATCAAAATCCTCCCCTTGAACTTGTGTGTACCCCTTTACAACTAGACAAGCTTTCCTCTTTATGATCTCTCCCTCAGCATTAAACTAATTTGCATAGACCCATATGCAATCAATTATCTTTCTTGCTGGCATATCCTCAACCTGTACTATGTCCCACATTTCCTTCTCTTTCATAATTGCCAACTCAGCCTTCATAGCAGGGATTCAAAGATCAAGTCTCTTTATCACCTCTCAGTAGCTTTTAGGGTCTCCTCATTATTCTTTGTTGACATGAGGAAGGCAAATGCAGTGATCAACAATGCTTCTAGGGCATTGTCTTCCCCTGCCCATTCCTCCTTCACATTCTATGTAGCAGACTGGGTCATCAGTGTCTCTTGAGCATTCAAAAATGGCCCACATTAGCTGCAAGGTGCATGCAAAGTGTTGTAAGGCAATAAGCAAATCATTCTAAGTTGAGGCTTGCAAAATGTCAATTCTGCAGTGTGCTGGGTGTAGTGGATTAGTGAGTCAAATGCAAGGGGTGATCTGTTGTTTAGCTGGTGAGATTGGACTAGTCACCAGGTTTGACATAATTGGTACCAAACTCTCCATGTTTTCTTCCTCAGGTGACTGTCTGATAACCTAAACCCTTGTCAAAGATAATGTCTTGGTTAACTACAATCAAGCAGTGGGTCTTGTCATACAGGTGATACCCATGGCTAGAATACTTCACTAGCATGTATTTAATGGATCTAGGGTTGAGTTTTGATCTGATCAATTCCTCAGGGACTCTGACATATTTGATGCAACTAAATAGACATAAATGGCTAACATCCTGTCTCTTCTCACTCCATTTCTCTTTGGAGACAACATCAGAATGGCAAGACAATGGCAACAGGTTTTGTGTGTAAATGACAGTAATAGTGGCCTCCCCCCACAGGCTTTTAGATAGGCTACTCTTAGCAAGCAAGCACCAAACACCATCAAAACTGTTTAAATTGCTTATTCAATGACTTCATTTTGAGAATGAGCATAGGGTATAACTGGCTTCAAGATTATGCCCATCTCTTGGCAGTATCCATGCCACAGATAATTGACCCACTCCTTTTCTCCATCAACCTGGATCATCTTGAACTTGTTTTCCATCTATCATTTTGCCTCAATAACATAAGATTTCAAGGCAATAAGAGTTGCCTTGACAGCTTTATTCACCAGGCACATGCTCTTAAAACAAGATGACTTAGCATCCATGAATAACATTAGTGAGAGCACTCCTCTTAATGTAATGTACACCTTCTTTCCAGCAGTTTGGATATTTTTAGAAGTACTGTCATATAGCCTAGTTGTTTGCTTCCCATAAATGCAGTCCTCACACAGTTAAGGTGCACTCAATTTTCCCTAGATGTGTAATTTGCTAATCATTTGCTGAATCTCTAGCTTTCAGATTAATTAGATGCTAGCATGGCCAAATCTTTGATGCTACACATCAAGTGGGACAGGCTTGTCAAAAGACATTGCAACCAGGACTTTTGTGAGTTGTGCTCTGGAGTTAGAAGAAAGTGTGATTGGAGTGCTGTTTCTAGGAAAAGATGAATTCAGAACAGAGTGAAGGTCTAATAAGTACATCTAATTTTTCTTCTCCCTCATCATAAAGATTCTCTCCTTTGGGTCAACAAAACTGGCCCAGCTGCCTTTGAAGACTATTAAGAATCTTAAGTCATTGAACTTTTTAATGAAAATGAGGTTAGCAGAGAGATCAGGGGTATTCAAGACATTTTTAAACACTAGCTGTGAAGTATGGCTGTTAATTGATATGGTTTTCTTCACAGTTTTCTCTTCCATGATGCTAAAAATGCCACCATGATTTGCAGAAATGCCTTGATGGGGTGTGGTGTATGCTTAGTAATCCTCAAACTCAGAGTATCTCACAAAGCAATGATCTGTCACCCCTGAATCAGCATAGGTTAAGATGGCCTCTCCCATGGCTGGAACAGCCAATGCAGTACTCAAAATTTCTACCCCATTCAAATAGGATTTTAAGGATTCTAAGTTCTGGCCATATACTGCAGCTGGGGCAAAGGGTAAGTTGGCCATTAGAGCATACATGGTCTGGGGGTTCTGAGTCATAGTGTTTGCCATATTTACAGTGGCATTTTAAGTGTTGGTCTGAGAGTTAGGCTAGAATGGTGTGGCATTTTTCCTACATCCAAAGTTTGGTGGAAACTAAGCCTCCCTTCCTCCACTCTTCCAGTAGCAGTTTTCAATCATGTGACTTGTGCAATAATGTAGTCTCAAGATGCAGGGAGTGATGAGATTATAATGGCCCTGAATTAGCTGTTCTAGTATTTCATTTAATCAGCAACTGGCTTAGATTTACAATATGCTCTGAAAAGTTCATTTCATCTGAATATTTTGTAGCACAGAGTGTGTTCTTTACTAGATTTGCTCCCAAGTCTGATGCCATTCTGTAAGCTTTCTTTAATATTTTCCATACTTTTGTCACAGAGTCTGACATTTTAATTCTTAAGCCAATAGAATTTTTGGTGTTGTAAATAATTAGTGCCAATGCCCATGCATTTCTAGCTTGCTATTTTTGGTAAGATGGGGAAAGGCCTCACCACTCTGTTGCTGAAGCACTGAGTAGGGTTGTTTTGAGTGTTGGCATTAGTATTGTTTCTTTGAAGTATCATTCCATGCCTCTGAGTTTGGCTGCCAGGATAACTCAATTTTTGAATGTAAAGTAGTTGGTTCCATCAAACAAGAACTCTTCTGGAAATATAAGAAGATTGCTATTTTCTCCAGACAACATAGTAGTGGTCATGTTTTATAAGTGTTGTCAATGTTAGTGTATGTCAGTGAGTGCTTTTTGGGGCCCATAACTTGTAATAAGTCATGTAAAAGATCTTCCTCAGTTTTTAGAAAAGAACTCTTTATTAACCTATAGTAAGTCACATAAGAGATCTTCTACAGGCATTCAGTAAGTAGGTGAAATAATTATAGGTAAGTAAATAAATATACCCATCATAGATTTTCCTATGTATGCAAATAAGACAAAAACAAGACTGCTTAACTAATTGCTAAGTAGTTTCAAAAATACAATATTTATACATGCATATATGCACAAAAAAATGAAAAAAATATAAAAAATATAATATAAAGCATGCTGGTGCTATCATTGTTGCACACTCCCTCTTTAGACTACTTATTGGTCTATAATCAGAAAGGAAGATGTCTTGCTTTTGGTGGTAATAATGATGACTCAGATGCAATGTCAGAAAAAAAAGAGAAGTCATAGAAACCCAGAAATGTCAATGAATAAGAGTATTGAATCTGCAAGACACAGTGCAGGTAAGAACAACATGCAGAATACTTGAACTGTAAAAATATGATTTTGTCATTGATGAAATGCACTTGCCTCAAAATACAATTGTAACAGCAGTAGTGCTGACACATTCTATTTTATATTTTTATATGTACAACCACACATGATAGGCTTTTTGATATAAAAAAAAAGATTCATTGATGTGATGACATTGAATGACCCACTTGACAAATTAAAAGGTGCTTTTGAAGCATCACAGGATACTGGGCAACCACTGGCAATGGCTGTGCCAAAATATCAACCTTCACCCAAATGGGGTAATGAAACAGCCAAATCCAAGCCTGAAAAACTATTTGTGACAAGTATGAGGAACAGTTTATCAAGCTATCACAAGAGGCAATGAAATTTTTACCACACATCCAAGTTCTTCTAATGCAGTTGCAGATGTTGACAAACATTGCATTGCCTAAGCAGCATCTTAAATATATCACACAGTTCACATAACTGATCCCAAGTATAGGACTGGCACAAAGCACACTATTTCAGGCTGTTCATGTTAGGTTCCGCTGAGTCAGGGGCTTTCCAAGAAAGCAACGCCCTTACAAGGCAGACTTGATCTGCGGTGGGCTCCAGGGTTCAAGACATGGACAGGGAGTCGATTCTGGAGAAATGGAATTGATTCAGGGTTTTGGGTGTTTTGTGGAGGCTGAGAGTTGGCAGGAGTCAAGTTGAAACTGGAGGTTCTAAGACGAAACCTGGTTAGCAATTTATGAGTCACAAAGTGCATACCAAACTTAGAGCACGCAATTATTCAGGCGTGCCAGTCAAAGCATGCCAGTCAGTGCATATCAGTCAAGCAAAAGAGCATGCAACAATTTAGGTAATATCAAGACTAACTAATACAATGGTGAACTATGCTATAAGTACTATGAGGTTGGATCTTGGGTTTTTGGGGTGTCTGGGATGGTTTCCGGGAGGCATTGAGTAATGGGCCGGGACTGTATACTTGGATTGCATGTGTGGGGTGCACGATCAATTGGCGTAGGGGGGTTATGATGCATGATGGCCAGAAGTGGGTAGCATAATCTGGCAGGTGATGGCGGTTGATCCCGGGATCTGTGATGCAGGGTTCCCAGGGGTTGGCTAATGGCAGTTGTGATGTGAGTTGGTGGCGGCGTCGGTAGTTGTGGGGGCAGGGTGTATTGTGGGATTAAGGAAAGAGGGTCCCAGGTGGGGTTCTGGCATTGTCTCAGGGGACTTTAGAAGGGGTCATGACATCACCCCCCCCTCAGCACCAAGACCCTCTAAGGCACATGTAACCAGTGGCTCGGACCAGGGTCCCACTCATGGGATCTAGCACCTAACCTGCTACGTATTGAAAAAAAAAATTTACTATCAACTCAATCATGTTGCGCACACCAATGCATTCTCCAATGCCCCTGGCCATTAACAAAGTGGCCCCCCTGGTCGCATGGGAGGCCCGGGATGCACGATACTGCATGCATGTAGCTGTGCTTGTTTAACATGAGTATTGCCATGTTGTCCATTTACTATGACTGACCTTTCTTTTCCAGAACTATGCAATAATTTTGCCCCAGAGGCGGGTCCCAGCCAGCCCCTGGTGTTCTCCCAGAGCCCCAACTGAGTCGTCCCACACCCACCTTTGCGCGGAAGACTGTCTCTCATCTACAACCCCCTCTCCATCCTAAGCTGTCTGCTCCTTGTTTCTGTTATTCCAGAATGGCAATAAGGGCTGTTTCCGAGGTCCTGGAGAGCTGTCGCATTGCATGGGCGGCTGTAACCCAAGAGCAATTTAGGAAGGCCCTGGAATGACTCCAGGGTCTGCCTGCTCATGTCTGGTGTGTGAACAATGGACTGGTGAGTGGTCTCCTACTCTGGGTCTCTTTGCTGATTTCAGCGTAGTGCTTGCACTGCACCCGGCAACAGGTCCCCTGTCTATTCAAGGTCCTGGGCCCCTTATCTCACCAGGACATGGCCGTATGTGAGGCGTGCCACCTCAACCACAAGCGATGTTTTGTGTCAGCGCTATGGAAGGCGTACTGTGTTTCTCAGAAGCAAGGGTGGCCACTGGGGGGGATTACTTGGAGGATGGGAGTTGAGAAGCAGGACTGGGTGGTGGAGCTAGTGGAGGAGGCATCCACGGAGGCATCTGGTGGGGGTTTGGGGGGCTAGGGGGTCAACTGAGTAGGGGGCCAGAATTGCTCTGTGGTCCTGATTACTCATTGGATGACCCAGGCTGGGGCCAGCAGCCATGAGGGCCTTAGGGGGCACCTGAACAAAGGGAAGAGGCAGGCATCGCCCAGTCCCTCCCTGGGGCCTTCTAAGAGGGCGTGTCTGCCTCCGTCCTCAGCTCCATCAGTGCAACTTTCTCTGGCAACTTTTTCTTCCTTATCCAAACAGCTACTGGGCATTGGAGTGAGGGTCCAGCAAGAGCATTCAGGACAGAGCAATCCAGAGAGGGAGGAGTGCAAGGAGGGGGAATACAAAGTGGTCATCTCGGAGTTGGAGAAGGTGAGGGTGGCCTAGGGGGAAGTCAATGCTCATGTGGGGCTCCCAGGGCCAGATTCATCGAGTATGGGGCTGGTTGAGGCCTTACATGAAGATGCAATAATTGGGCATATGGCCTCCCTTAGTGAGTGTTTACTTCTTGCAGTCAGGTCGGTACTGATGTCCTTAAGTTGGGCTCAGGAGCATTGCCTGCTCCTGGACAGGGCTGCCTTGGCACTCTCGTCCCTGTGGAAGGGGTTGCTGACAGGGGTGGGGAGTTCCGGGGTGGAGTGGGGTCTGGACCTGCTGGGGAAGCTGGTGACGGCTCACCACCAGAGGAATGTCCTGACCCCGAAGTCATGGTTTAAGCAGATTCTGAATGTGGTGTGGCTCACATCTCTGATGAAGGTTATATCCCTTATCTCCCTCGCCAAAATAATCAGCCATAATCACGTCAGATGAGTCAGCGAGTTGAGGAGCGGCAGCGGCGACGACGTGTCGAGCGCTGGTCATTAGTCACAGTAGAACAAACATGCCGCGTCGGTCATAGAGCTACGACGAGATGCACACGCATGCCTTGTTCTGCGTTGGAAAGGCAAAGTTCGACTCGCGCATTCAGGTAGACGGTTGCCAACTTCACCTCCGCCCTCCACAATGTTTGCCTCGCTGACTCAGATCTACCGAGACATTGCAATCACATTTAATGTGAGCAGGACGACTAACTGAGTGTTACTATCGTAGCTTAGTTCTAAGCCTCATCCATGTCCTGATCTTCGTCCATGTCCTGATCCTCGTCCTCCTTCTGAGCCTCCTTCTTCTGAGCCTTGCCCTTCTTCTGAGCCTTGCCCTTCTCCTGAGCCTTGCCCTTCTCCTGAGCCTTGTCCATCTTCTTAGCCTTGTCCATCTTCTTAGCCTTGTCCATCTTCTGAGCCTCGTCTATCTTCTGAGCCTCGTCCGATGAGTATTCGTTGACTATCACACCCTCGTGTTCATCATCGGGGACATGAGTGTTTTTGAGGTAGTCGAGGTTGTGCTTAGTTACACGAGCACCGATGCGACTTCCCTTATTCATTGTCGCCCAATTATAAGACGAGTTAGCCTCCCAGTAAGGCTTCATCTGCCGGATCGCATCAAGATACTTCTTTTCGCGTCGCGGATGCTCTGCCAACATATCCTTGTTTGCCAAAAGACCATGGTAAGGAACCTTGCCAATGACCTTGTACACCCGTTGCGAACATCCCGTAATCGATATTTCGTAACGTGGGTAGGTATGTTTCGCTGACCGCGGGGTCATATCGGTGGTACGAGAGTTAGTCGTAACTCGTGCAGGCGACACGGGAAGTTCTGCATTCATATCGCTTTTGGGAGGAGTCGCAGGCCCGTCAGTCTGAGTATTTGCCCCTTTTCCCTTCGCTTGTGTAGTAGTCTGTTTCGCTTTACCCTTTGCTTTTGTAGTAGTCTGATTCCCTTTCGCTTTACCCTTTCCTTTGCCCTTTCCTTTGCCCTTCGCTTCGGTGTTTGTCTGAGTATTTTCTTCTGTTTCCTTCGTCTCCGGCTTTCCCGCCCTCTTCTGCTCAGGCGAGAGGCGTCCAAGCTCCATAGCGATAGTAATATACGGACATATAATGGGCACCTTGGCCTGGCTAAAGAATCCAAAGGTCTCCTGGGCGTCGATGAAAATGGATGCTTTGTCGACTCTGTTCTTTATTTGAATGAAGATAGCGGTCATACTCCATCGGTTGGGGTTTTGACCGCGGGAAATCCACACTGGAATAAGAAGATCTGCTTGATCCATGTTACAGTAGCCTTGGATTGCTGCGCCCCGTAGGAAAAGCAGGTATACAGCCTCATCGGTAATCGTCAACTTGTCTCCTGCCTTGACGAACTGCGTAAAATGAACAAAGCCATTTTTGAAAGCTTTTTCAAGCGCTTTTCGCGGCGCGTTGCTCGGATTCGCTTTGAGAACTCTATCGATGAACTCATCAGAAATGAGAGCACGGAGAAAATCGACAACCGGAACCATTTTGCTGAACGAGACCTGGTTATGGAGAAAGTCGGAGGTAAATTTCGGGCTTTTCAAGATCGAGATGTCGTGGGCCAGAGTGCAGAGCATCCTCCCAACCAATTCTCCTCTCTGTCCCTTTTCTATCAGCCCACTGTCAAACCACGCTAAGATGGCAGTCGGCACGTCATTCTTATATATTTCTATGATCTCGTCGATCATCGCCTCTGTCCCTTCTCCGTTTACATGCGCTCTTGATGCTTTGATTCGACATTTTTCAAATATCACACGAGCAGCTGCCTCTGCCACGAAAGGTTCAGATGAGTAACCACCACGGAGATACTGTCGATGCTGTGGAACAGAGTACACAGTTCGCATGCTGCTAGCCACAAGCAATGCTTCAAGTAGGACGGCTTCATCTCGGTTCGACTCAAAGGTCAAATCAACACGGACGGCAAGCGGCGCAATCAGCTGTTTGAGTGGATAATCATAAACTTCATCCCGAATTGAACCCTCAAGACGTAATTCCAATTTTTGCATGGCGTATTGCATCGTGAGTCTTTCATTTGTTGACTTGGGCTGTTCTAAAAGTGTCCAAAACCTGGAATACACAGCTTGAATCGAAAGCAACGAAACATATGTGGCTTACAAGGGACGACCAAATCGCGCCATGAACTTCAATGAACATATTTCCTCAGAGGAATGCAAACCTTCGGTCACAAGAATCCGCTTTTTCCAGGCATCGAAAGGGAGTTCAACGAAAGGTGTGTTCATATTATCGTCGCTTTCTCCAGACTCGGACGACTGAGGCCGAGCAGACCAAAAATTTCGTGCACTCGGAGCAAACTCGGACAGTCGGGAATAAGTCGACAGGAATAACGCAAAGACTGGGGCACCCGTCATGTACGTCAAGGCTTTGCACAGGCACTGATAAGCTGTGCGTTCAGGGAACCCAGCTGTTACTGTAGTCTTGGTGAGATGATGCGCTTCGTCAAAATAAAAAACAATAGCAGAAGAGCCAGTCCTCGCAGGGTCTATTTTCGCCGCAACTAACTTGATGAATTCTTCCACTGGAAACACTATCAGCGCTAGAAAATACCCGCAAACCTTGAGCTTGAATAGTGTGAAATTGAACCTCCTCGTCTAAAATATCTTTGAACTCTTCCAAAGGACTACTCATATCGATTGCCATTGAATACATCTTCATGCGTTCCTGGCTCTGTGGAAGACCAATATATTTGTGCCATTCTGCAGCAAAGCGTTCGGATCCCCACTTTGACTCTTTGTGGTGATCAATCCATTCGTTGGCAAAGGCGATTGCCTTTAGTAAGAAAAGCAGATAGCAGCGCTGTACATAGAGTGCTGATTTCAATGTGAATCCGCGGAAAAAGTCGATGAGTGGTACGCCATTGGCAAAATCACCGAGTGGGAAACCTTCGTCATTCGGTCAGAATGGATACAACAATAGGAAATAATCAAAGCACCTATTGTGTCTTCTTTGGGTCTCAGGATTATTGGAATCGTAAAAACAAAGCGGGAGAGCTCATCCACTAGCCGAGATTTACCAGTTCCGGATCCCTGGATTATGGCACAAAAGTTCCCATAGGGTTTCTTGGAGAAATGGATGTACATATGATTCATGGCTTCTTGTAATAGATGGTGGTTATTGCCCACATAGTTCGTATTCCAAGCTTTTCGTACCACGTCCAAGACTTTTGAATCTGAGATACAAGGATTCATCTAAGTAACAGAGAGAAAACAAGATGACTTGAGCACTCACCGGGTTGTGGCATGAATGTTTGACGAGGACGTTTCTTGTCTTCCGCTGTGACTGTTGAGAAGGAATCAGAAAGGACTGGGACAGAATGTGAAGGACAGACTGTAAGTAAACAATGCCCGCAATGCCACGTCTTCCATAAACTTTGAACAACCAGGGTCCAACAATGTCAAAAAGGGGTTGAGATGCAGGTCTGCTGGTGGCACTGGTATGTCGTCCCTGCCAACGTGAATACGAGCGAGTTCTTTGAAGGCTGGCATATAGCAAGCTTCAATTGCTTGTAATGATGCTTGGGAGGAAACCAAAGAGCACAATTGCGCATGCAACTGATTGCTCCTGACACGCTTCAATAGCTGTTCAACGAGCCCGACTGGGGACGCTGCCTGTGGTTCAGATTCCTGATTGGACCGTTTGACTGAGCGTTGATGTTCGGGCGAGTGAGTACGCTTGGCAGACATGACGAGAATCCAATGTGAGCATGGACAGTCACCAAGTTATTTTTATACCACCAAGGTCAACAATTCTCGATTATCAAATAGATCACCGTTTGTTGATGTGGGTCCTTGACATTTCTGTCCAACAATGCAACAAGTAACAATTCTCATTCTTTCTGGTCCCTTTCGAACTGTATCATATGGATATCTTAGTTGCATCAAGCTGTATGGAATGCGCATGCGCAAGGTCTGAGTAAACACGTTGGTGAACATGTCTTGTTACTAATTTTCACTTTGTGCAGACATTTGTGAAGTCATGTACCTTCTCAGTCTGCCACATGGACTCCTGTTTGACAAACTTGTTTCTGTCATACCATGGTAGGTACCCTTAACAATATCAAAGCATTATCGGAGCAGTCTTGTCTTAGAACCTCTGGTTTTGACTCAACCCCCACTAACTCCCAGCCTCCACAAAACACCCAAAATTCTGGATCAATTCTGTTTCCCCAGGATCAACCCTCTGTCCATGTTTTGAACCCCAGAGCCCAAGCCTCAGAGCTCCAGACACCCAAGTATCTGCAGATCAAGTCTGCCTTGTAAGGGCATTGCTTTCCCAGAAAGCCCCCGACTCAGTGGAACCTGACATAATATCAAGACTCCTCTTTACACTGTTCTTAATGGCTATGTATACTCACACCTACTACCCCATGGGCTACCAGACCAACTCTTACAGGCATCCGGTCCTGGATCATTACTCCACGCAGACTCCCCACCCCATTTACCCACCCCTCCTGTACAAACCACAATACTTCCATCGCCACTGGGCTTCTGACCCATCCCTCTACAATCTGGGGCCCTCAGTTAGCTGGGCCCCCCTGCCCAACCTAGCCATAGCATGACTGGTGGAGGTCCCTTTGTACTGGAGCTTTCCCAGAGGCCTGCCAGAGACTCTACCAGTTCCCAGCAGACCTCACCCAGTACCCCCCAGTGAGGGCCCCTTTGCACCCACCCCCTATTATAGCTACCAGCACCTTACTCTCCAACCTTGGGGACCTTCCAATCATGACTACCCCCCTCAACATTACCTGACTGCCACCCCACCTGCTAGGACCCCTCCCTCACCCATAGGATGATAATGCCTCGAGGAGTATGAATAGCAATGGGACAAAGTACTATGCTCACTCCAGATCTCACCAGAGGATTTTGTGAGGCAGGTGAGGGCACTACTCATAGATTTTGGACATGACAACTTTGTAGGCACTTCGGAGGAATGGACCCATTGCTTGGTCAAATTTGGGGATTGCCTCATACAAGGAGAACTCCTGGAGCAGACTATGGTAATGTATTAACACAATACAATCCTCCATGAAGAATTGCATCAACTACTTGACAAAGTCCATGCGTCCCCCTCTCCCTGACTCCTCAACAACCCCGCAGATCCAGGTCGCTTAATTTACATCTGACGGGAACCCCCAAAACCGGCCCTGGCAGCCCCCAATGCTCCCACTCTGGGGCAACAACAATGGAAAGAATGACAAAATGCCTTGGCCATACTGCAGGTCCCTTAACCCAGCAGGAGGACTATTTGATCAGCCTGCCACCTGCATAGTAGGTTTGTCAACTCGCCATAGGGCTAACTCCGTCCCTAGCACTTTTGAGACCTGAAGACAGCCCCAGAGACCCCTGGAGCCACTCTCGCAAATGGACAACACCCAATCCCTGCCTCTGGCGAGCCCTGGTAGACTCCGGGCAGACACCACTAGCATGGATGACATGTTGTGCTACATCAACAAGCCTGTACATGGCAACAATGAAGAACCCCCCATGCCCACGCCCACAACTGTCCCAATACAGCCCCCCATGTCCGCCCTGGCCCCTCTGGAATCCAGCTTCTGCTGCGACCCGCCACCTCACTTCGACCTATAGAACTCCCCATGACCCCTGGTGCAAGTGCAACTCTCCTGAACCAAACGTCCTCTATGCAACCCAGCACTCAACCCGGCACCTGGCCCTCCTCAACCCAACTCAACACCACCAAACTCACACCGACCCCCTCCACCACCACCTGTATGGAGACCTGGGCCTCCCCCCAGTCAGAACAAACCCCCTTGGGACAATGGACCTCTCAGGCATGAACCCCCAGGTGAGCCGCCTGGAGGAGGCCCTCCTAGTGGGTGGGGCCCCACTCTCGGTGCCTTTTCTTCACAAGGAGGAGGGGGTAACCACTACTACTACTACTACAACACTGGCCTTCCTCCTTGCAATGGCACCGGATCCAACAACATCCGCGACGCCCTTGCCTGCAAAGGGCATTTGGACATTCAAAAACCCAATGCATTCATGGGCCAGGACCCCCGGAAATAGCATACATTCCTTACCCAATGTCTTAATATGTTTCAGGCGAAGCCACTCACTTTCTAGGTTGACAGCTCCCAGGTGGCCTTTGCTGCCTCGTACCTCTAGGGGATCACCTTCAATCACTACACTGCCTTCATCCAGTTCAACCTCAACAACCCAGCACTCTCTCACTGGCAAGCCTTTGTCAATGAATTCTCTGGAAAGTTCGAAATCTACGACACCATGGCCAAGGCCGAGGACAATCTCTTCAACCTCCGAATGTACTCCAAAGAACATTTCATCACCTTCATCATATGTTTTGAAAAGAAAGCTTATGAGACAGGTTGGAATTATAGCACCCTCTGGTATGCCCTCCACCATGCACTGCCACAACATATCAAAGACATCCTCCGACTTGCCCCAAAACAACCCTCCTATGACGGATACAAGGCCCTTGTCATGCAAATTGACTAACAATATTAGGAAGATTGCAGTAAGTACTTGAACTCCCAAGCCCCCTGGAACCCCAGGGGAGGAACCCCATGGTTCTCTGGCAAAAATCCCAACCTCCAAACCCAAAGCAATGACCCTCCCACATTCCCTGGCGGCAGACCCCCAGTGAGTTGCGGTCCACCCAACACTAATCCCAGCAGTGGCGCCCGCCTCCAGGCCCGACTCAACACTGCCATGGCCGCCAATGACCTGGATGACTCACCAAGCCCTGAGAAACCCCTGGAAGACTTTGAGGGTCCCAACTTTCCTAATGAATGGGACAAAGAGGCCCTCTAGGCTAACCGGCTCCTGAGAAAGGGACAACCCTGGATTGAGGTTCCAAAGGATGTGCAGGAATGATGGAGGAGGGAGGGAGTTTGTATACTCTGTAGTGAGAAAGACCACTTCATCTCCGAGTGACCCAATGACAGGTTATAGGGCACGCCACCTGGACCTTTGAAGAAGAGGATGCCACCTATGAATATTCAGAAAACAACCTGGTGATTTAGACCCAGAAGACGCCTTAAATTGTGGAATCGACTCTGACGTCTTCTCTGCCCCAGTCTTGCATCTCCATTCCACGATACTTGCATAGGACACCCTCACAGCTTACCTACCCTCCCACTCTTTACACTCCCTCATCCTCAAAACCTGCCTCACCCCCTTCAGAACTCCCCTCAACACCCTCATCAATAATGGCACCACAGACAATTTCATTAATGAAACATGGTCTACCCTTGCCTTGGAACCCACTCAATGACTCCTGGTCTCAGTGTGGCTCTGCCTCTTCAACGGGGATGCCTCTACAGTGGGGGACATCACTCACTTTGTGCATATGCCCGTTACTTTCACCAATGGATAGACTCACAACCTCTGGATATTAATTACCAAACTACACTCCTCTGTGCCCCTGGTCTTAGGGCTTTCATAGCTCCAGGACACCAACTCCCACATTGACTAGCGACAACTCACCCTCTACCTGACCTGGAAGCCAATGCCCAATGACTAGCAACTCCCCTTCAATATTCCGCACTCTCCCAGACCAACCCTGAGGGACTCCCAAGATGAATCCCCATCAACCCCTGGGCTCCAGTCTCATTCGTCCCAATCCTTTGTCATCAATGCCAGGCTGGACGGCACCCTGGGACTGATATTGGCCCTCATTGACAGCAGAGCTACCAGAGTTTTCATTAGTGACACCCTTGACCTTCCCCATAACCTCCTCGACTAACCCCTCAACTTGCAATGCCTTGACAGTGCCCCCTCTTTCTCCAGCCCCATTCTAAGGTTTCACTTGGGACGTGTGACCCTGGACAACAGCTATAAGTTCACCTCCAACTTCCTGGTCACATGACTCCATGCGTCAACTCCAATGGTGCTGGGACTACCTTGGCTATATAGCATAAACCCCGACATCAATTGGAGAATGCTCACAATGACCTTCCTGGGACCCAAAGATCACCCCCTGACTACCATGCACCTCTGGGCCCTGGGAAGCGACTTGGCACCCCACACCCCCAAAGCAGCCACCGTGCCCTCCAGCCATATTCTGCCAACACCTGTCCAAACTTGCAAGGCCCCTACTTGACCCCCAAATATTCTTTGGAATAGATGCAAAGGGCTAAACTACCTGGACCAGTCCTAGACATGCGCCATACCCACTTTAACCGATGCATCTGCGACTCTGATTGACTCAAATACATTCGACATCAGGATCATCAGAGCCACCCCCTTTGCCCGTCTCATGAGAGATGGGGCCCCCATGTTTCAGCTGCATACCTTGCCTTCTCCTCTAGAAGAACACCTACAAGGGGATGCTATCCCTCTAGAAAAGAAAACCAAAGAACAGATTCTCTGAGAAGTAGTTTCCCTGGAGTATCACAAATTCGCTGACATATTCTCTGAAGGCGATGCTAAGGAAATTCCTTCCCACCACCCTTACAATCATACAATTGACCTTGAGGAAGAAGCCAGCCCCCCTTTTGGAAAGGTCTACAATATATTGGAAGTTAAGCTTTAGGCCCTCAAAGACTACCTCAATGAAATGCTTGGGAAGGGATTCATCCGACCTTTTGCCTCTGCCGCCAGAGCCCCAGTTCTATTTGCCAAGAAGAAGGACAGTTCACTCCAACTTTGTGTTAACTACCAGAGACTCAATAAGATCACCAAGAAAAACTGCTACCCACTCCTGCTCATTGGCGATCTAGTTGATTAACTCCACAGCACCAAGGTTTATACAAAAATTGACCTCCGCTCTGACTACAACAACGTCCATATCGCCTTGGGACATGAGTGGAAAACTGCATTTTGCATGTGGTATGGTCTGTTTAAATACCTTGTAATGCCTTTTGGAATGACTAACTCCTCCGCCACGTTCTAATACTTCATGAATGACATCTTCCACAACATGAGCAATGTCTTTGTAATTGTCTACCTGGATGACATCCTCATCTACTCTGACTCAAAGGAAGATCACTGGAAGCATGTCTGGCAGGTCCTGGAATGCCTCCAAGAGCACAACCTCCATGCCAAACCTGAGAAGTGCTCATTCCACATGAAAGAGGTCAAGTATTTCAGTGTCATTATATCCTCAGAGAGCATTTGCATGAACCCCCACAAGGTTAAAGCCATCGTCAACTGGCTGCAACCCCGGAACATCAAAGAAGTACAGTCCTTCTTGAGTTTCACTAATTTCTACCAGAGGTTTATAGATAACTAGTCCGGTATCATAAAACCCCTCAACTGGCTCATGTGCAAGGATGTGGCATAGAACTGGGACAGTAAGTGCCAGAGCATCTTTAACCTACTCAAGGAGGCCTTTACCACCACCCCTGTACTCCGGCACTATGACCCCGCCCTTCCAATCATCCTAGAATGCAATGCCTCTGACTACGCCATTACCAGAATCCTCTCGCAAATGGAAGCTGATGGTGGAGAGCCCTGGCCAGTCGCCTTCTACACCCAGTCCATGATTAACACTGAGCTCAATTATGATATCTATGACAAGGAGCTCCTTGCCATTGTCAAGGCCTTCAAACAATGGCGGGCCTACTTCAAGGGAGTCTGACACCAGATTCAGGTCTACTCAGATTACAATAACCTGAAATACTTCACCACGACCAAGCAACTCAGCCAACAGCAGGCCCAGTGGTCTGAAATCCTCTCAGAGTACGACTTCACAATCCAGTACCATCCAGAACAACTCAGAGCTAAACCCAATGCCCTTACCCAATGACCAGACGTCTACTCCAAGAAATCATTTGAGATAGAACACAATGTGTTTAATCATTGCATGGTGATCCTCCCTGAACATTTGAATGCTGTACTGATTTTAAATGATGAAGGAATCCTGAGCTAGATACACCATGCCCCCCAGGATAAGTATTTTATCAACCATGACTTCTATAAACCCCCTGACAGAACCAACCAGAATCCTGCCTTCTCCTTGTCTCCCGACAGAAAACTCCTCCTCTGGAATGGCTGCATCTACGTCCTGGATTATGCCTGACTCTGCTACAATGTTCTCTGCCAACACCATGACCACAAGCTCTGGGGATACCCTGGGATACATAAGACCCTCCAGCTTATCTCCCAGGCTTACTTTTGGCCAGGACTAAGGAAGGATGTGACCCACTACATTTAATCATGTGAACCCTGCCTCCGGGCTAAAGTCTCCCAATACCAACCGTATGGGCTCCTGAAACCTCTACCCATCAGACAACATCCTTAGTCCTCCATATTCCTGGATCATATCATCAAACTTCTGGAGTCAGAAGGATTTGATGCCATTCTTGTCATTATGTGTAGGCTAATCAAATAGAGTATCTTCATACCCTGCCACACCACAGACACTGCCCTGGACTTTGCCCGGCTATTCCTTGAGCACGTCTTTGCCAAACATGGACTCCCAGGCAACATTGTCTCCGACTGGGGCCCACTCTTTGTGTCCAAATTTTGGACTTCCCTATATAAGGCCCTTGAAGTAAAAGCCAGTCTCTCCACTGCCTACCACCTCAAAACCAATGGCCAAACCAAGAGAGTCAACCAATCTCTTGAGCAGTACTTCCAGCTATATATCAACTACTTACAGAATGATTGGCACACCGAGCTCCCCCTGGCTGAATTCACCTATAATAACATGCCACATTCTGCCACCAGAATAACTCCCTTCTTTGCTAACAAAGAATATCACCCCTGACTGATGTTCTTGCTCCAGAACATTCCATTACATGCTGCTCATGAGGTTGCCCAGGATTTTCAGTCCCTTCATGCATTCTTCCGGGAAGAAATCAACACTGCAAACCAGGCTTATGCAAAACATGTTGACTGGAAACAGGAAGACACCCCCGACTGAGCCCCTGGGACAAAGGTATGGTTAGATTGACACCACCTCCACACCCACTGGCCCTCCCCAAAGCTCAATCACAAGTGCCTTGGCTCATTCAAGGTCTTGAAGAAAGTTTCATCCCACGCTTACAAGATTGAGCTCCCTCTGGGACTTAAAGGTCTGCATCCAGTGTTTTACATCCACCTCCTGGAAAAACACCCCCTGGACCCCTTCCCTGAGCGACACCCTAAACCCCCTCCCCCAGTCAAGGTCAAGGATAAGTACCACTATGAGGTCAAAAACATTCTCAACTCCTGGAACATTTGTGGATGACTCCACTACCTCATACAATGGCGTGAGTATGGCCTGGAGGACAACACTTAGGAACCATGCCAAAACCTCGACAGTGCCCTTGATAAGCTCCAAGACTTCTAGCAACATCACTGGGGAAATGGCCCTCCAGGGCACAGGACTCACAGACAGCAGTAGCGGGTGTAACTCCTGCCTCTGGGTTTAGTAGGAATTCAACTCCCATATATACCTTCTGTTTTTCCTCTTTAAAAAACTTTACCTCCCTTCTAGTTCTTTTTCACAGTAGCACCTCAGAGTCTGGGCAAGGTGCTTTTTCTAATTTTTCTGCCACCTTACTTACATTATTTTTCAACTCAAAGAGATCATTATATACATTCTAGATATACACTACTTTACAGATCAATACATATGCTATCCGACAAGATGATGACAAGAAAATGGGGCCCCTAGATCTGAGGCCCCAAATTACCCTCACCTTTCCTCCCCTTCAGCCAACCCTGGAAATCCTCCCCCATCCCCCCCAGACTGTGCTCCCACTACACCTCCTTGGCTAACTAATCCCAAGACGGAAGCTGCTTGCCCTCGGCAAATACCAAACATGACAATAAGATCCCACAATTTCAAATTCCAACACATAATCGCCCATACGTGGCTTGCACACCCGACCGGCCAATAACTGACATGTTTGGTGCCAGGAGCAGATATATCCAAAAATGTGCAATCAAGGCTATAACGTCCAGAGTACAGCAAGGAACCCTGGACACACTTTCCCATCATTGGCGTAATACGAGGGTGGTCCCTGGATAACGAGGATGTCGATGTGCAGCAATGTTAACCAATGAACTTTTTCAAGGTGTTCCCACTGTTCAACAGACATACATTAGAATGACCGAAAACCGCGTTTGTGTCACAGCCATTTCTATGCAGGTGACAGACCCTGTAGAGTGAAAACTGTTTGGTAGTTGATGTGTTGTCTTGGTGACAAAGAGTTTGGAACGATTGGATGTCCGCTGGGTCAAAACAACTTGGTTAGCACGGAAGTAGGTAAGTAGATACACCTAGAGTCAGAATCTGAATAACTTTGCAAAGGGGTCTTAAAATGAGTTGATCGACTTGTGTCGCGAGTGAGGGTTTAGCCTCTTGATAGGGATTATCTTTGTCTTTTATGGGAAGTAGGAGTTGAATGTGCCGACCATTCTCCAGATACTCGTTCCTGAAGCAACCATAATTATTGATTATTTTCTTGGCTCGACGAATGGCTATTTTTCATCAACCTCTGTGCCTGTGGCAGAAAGGGTCAGTTTACAACAGAGTGCATACCTACCTTATTGAATACATTTCAAAATGGGAATACATTAGCAAAAATGGGCTACAGCCAGACCACACCTACCAGCATCCAGAATCATCTCCAAAAAGGCCGAGATAGAAGTACATGACTTATCTACCAACTAGTATGCTCACTTAAAAATTTTGATTTTGTATCAGCTATAAACTAGGCATGGAGGATGTTCATCCAACTTGGACCAATTACCTTATTGTATTACAGTGAAAAGTTGTTGAGAGTAGTAGAACAGAAGAGAAAATATCTCATTCAAGGGCTGACATAGGAAATCTCTCAAATTTGCACACCATGGTATGAGAAAGATCAACTTTTAAGCAATTTATTGCTTAAAAAACATGTAAAAATCACTTACATGATGAAATATTCAGTATATCAACAGTCCAATGTGGTCAAGGTTTCACTAATAAGCTGAATTCAATGTTTGTTAACATTAATCAACCAATAGATAGACTAATACATACATTGTTGTGTGATTTCTTTCCACATGATTGAAAACCCGCAATATTTGGTTCTATTTGGTCAAGAAACACTCGAGGCATGAACAGTGTCCACTAAATCGCGTTTGGCCTTCCTGATGCCTGCAGACCCCCAGACACCTGGCACACATTATCAAACAATAGTATAAGTATTCAAAATATTAATTATACATTTTTTTTTGCTGTTATAAGAGTAAAAATAAAGTAATTCAGACTTTTTGAACGGAAAGTAGACGCTTAGTAGTCATTTTCCTTCAAAGGAAAATTATTGGTTAGCCTTAGTCAGAATTATGTCATCAGTACAATTCCCACGAAATGACTGCAGCCTCGGATTAGGTGAGCAGGAATCAGATCAGATCAAAAAAAATAGATTGAAAGCCATGGGACAAATTGGTACAGAATATGAGAAGGTATCACAGATCAGATGAAAAAAAAAAAATAGATTGAAAGCCGTGGGAAAGCAATAGGCACGGAAGTGTGCAAGAAAATAGCTATGATGGAAAGCTCCCCTCGCCCCACCCTGCCTTGTATCGAAATCCATTTTTTCTACATAAGCGCTCCGTTCTGAGACTATTTCAACAATGATTGTGAGAGGACAAGCAATAAAACGAAATTCCGGCTTGCCTAAAAGACGCTCCTTGTCCGAAGTGAGGACGACAAAACGTATGAGTTTTGGATGTTCGTGCACGATGCGTTTTATTTGAGTCAGAATCTCGTGGCGGTCTTCTTCGCTTGTACATTTATCAAATGCGTTGATGATAATAAGGAACGGGCCTCGTGCAGTGACTTCGCCAAGGGGTTTTAAAATGAGTTGATTGACTTGTGTCGCGAGTGAATGCCTTTCGAGGATAAAGGGATCTGCATGTAGAGATGTGCGAAGGCCATTGTAGAAGCCTGGGATATCCATGAGCTGGATTGCGATGGTAGGTACAAAGTGCCTGGCAGAGTCACAACGGTCGCGCGATAGCGTGAAGAAAAAGCTGGCCGCAAACTGTTCACACTCCTCTGATTTCTCGGCAAGGTTACGCGCGATTGCTGCGTTGACAGGCTCCGAGAGGCCATATATCCAAAGCAGGGGTCTGCTCTCTGGAGTATCTCCAGAAGAGAACCATGTCCATGCTATTTGTATAGTAGTTCTTGCCTGTATTTCGAGGGATGTTGAAAGTTGTATACGGTCCTGGGTGTCATGTCGAGCACCTTTGGCAGAAGCATTGTACAGTCTGGTAATATCTGACTTGCGCTCAGGATATTGGTATGAGTGGGTGAGCGCGTAGCGCTTACCATGATCTGAATAGTAGATATTCTCCGTGACTTCGAAGTTACCACCATAGATAGAGAAATTCCTAGCCCTCGCGAACATTGGTTGAGTGAATTGAAATGTTGGATCTTGTAAAGGTGCAGCAACGTCGGTGAGGGGCAAATAGATGGAAGTGCTTTGTCTGAGGGTTTCTAGCGCCTCAACAGCACTTGTGTGATTCTGCTACTGGACAATATGAATAGATTCATATTGCGTAATCCTCAGAGGACACAAGGGAAAAGACATCTGGATTAGGATACATTGTTCAAAATGCTTCTCGTTTCTGCTAGCGCTGTCAAACATGACCATTGGCAAAATTCGGAATCTAAGTGACGATTATGTTGAGGAATCTCGGGAATGTCAATTGAACTAGATGGGATTGACTTTGCCTTGGATTCAAAGTGGAGGGAAGGAATAGGCTGAATGTGCCCACCATTCTTCAGACATTTGTGACCGCTGAGTCAAAAGCAATAATAATTATTGATTATTTTCCCAACTCGAGCATGGCTACTAGACAATGGCACTTTTAGCATACTTTTCAACTCCGGTAGATAAATAACTTTCAGCAACCTCTTTGCATGGGTCACATTGTAACAGAATACATACCTAACTTGTCAAATACGTTTCAGATGGGGATACGGGATGGAAAAGGGGCTACTTCCAAACCACACTTACCCAACATCCAGGACTTTGTCCAATGAGGCCGAGATAAAAAGTACCGACCAACCACCTAGTGTGCTCATTCAAAAAATTTGGTTTTGGTTGAGCTATAACTAGGCGCAGAAGTCGTTCATCGAAACTTGAAGCAATTGCTCCAATGTATTTAACAGCGAAAAACTGTCGAGACTAGTAGAATAAGGGACAAAACATCCGATTCAAGGACTGACACTGAAATGATTCTCAAATTTGCACAAGAAGGTATGAGAAAGATTAGATTGTAGAGGTAGAACAATAGACAGATTGACAGATGTTAGATGCAATTGATTTCTCGACCCCCTTTTCTCCATCATGCAACAGCCACACCAGGCGCAAAATTGAAGGTCTTACTATTTGTTTCGACAAGGGCTGCGGCGGCAATCTGCGCAGGCTGTGTTATGGGCACAACAGTCGCTCTGCGTCTGCGCGGGAGATTGCCCACAGTGGGCTGCAAATGCCCTTGAGGCTGCCCACCGATATTAGGGGGTGCGAAACAGATAAAAAGAGTAACGCCGCGACGCTCATTCAGCGTGCATGAGCGAACTGGGAAGCACCGGCGCGAGTGCTTCGCAGGGACAAAGAAGCCAGCGCCGCTTCGGAACTCGTCGAGGTTGAGATTGGGATGCATGCGGACGAGCTCGAGGATGGGTTTGGGCACGACACGCACGCCGCGGACTCTACGCGGGAGCGTCCCGGCAGTAGGCTGAATATGCCCTTTAGGCTGCCCAGTGGGATTAAAGGGTGCGGGTTTGATGGGAATAGGAACGTCACAGCGCTCGCGAAGCGCGTTGGAGTGGGTTTGCGTACCTTCGTGCTCTGCGGATGTGGCCGAGAGTGATGGAGAGGAAGGACGGAGAGTTGTCATGATGTCTTTGGTTGTGTCAAGATGTTGTGTCAAGATCGTTAATCAAGATGGTTGTGCCAAGATGGTGGTTTGTGAAACGGTTTGTTTATAGTTTATAGATTCAAAGGGCGGTGGCTTTATGTATTTTCAGGCGCTGAGGTAATAGGGGCTTGCATTCTTGAACCATTTTTAGAACTTTTCAATCCATGTGATTCTGACAGAATTGGGTTAAGACTGAAGATTGATAGGATCAAGGATCAGAGAAAAGTGAACAATCAACGAAACGATATAAGTCGTGTAAACTACTCACGGAAGACTGTCAGCAGTGGAGCGATGTAAGTGGCTAGTGTCATTGTTCGTAAATATGCCCTGATATCAGGTATTCTAGGCAGATATCACACTCGGTCAGGGCGACCTTTTTGCGTCACAAGGTCAAGTTCGTCTTAGGCTTCGCTGTCAGTTTTATCGTTCTTCTGTTCCTCGCCAACCCAACGACGACCTACCGTCGTTTCACTGGTCTTGTCAATGAGCCACCCCAGATCTACGCGGAAACAACGTCCCAGCCCAAGGTGCCACCACCCACGTACGAGAGCCTGAGGAGATGGGAGGACAACCTGCCCCAACACGACATCGACCTCCCGTTCCCTGAGGGAAAAACCGGCCGCTATGTCAAGTTTTCGAACCAGATCGTCATGCTTGGCTGGAACAACGTCCTGAACGAAGTGCAAGTCTCAAGTGCAGTTTGAACGGTTATACATTGACGCAAGCTTTTTTCAGTTTAATGAACGCCCATCTCGCGTACGCTTCCAAGCGCGCGTACGTTTTCCAGGACTACGTCTGGAAGCCCGAGTACTACCCGTGGCCCAAGAGCCAGCGCCTCCAGAACCCGCCCCACACCCCCCTCGGCGCGCTCATCGGTGGCACCGTCGTCGGCCAGCCATTCGACGAAGGCGACGTCGCTCCTCGCTCCGTCTCTGCCAAATACTTCGACAAGGTCTGCCCAACGCACAAACGCCGCACCATCTACACCGGCGACGTCAAGCCCGCCCTCGCATGGAAACAAGGCACCGAAATATTCGACCATTGGGCCCAGCTCCTCCGTGACGCCCCAGAGCTTTGCATCGAAGTCAAAGCCTCCGGCGACGACAACTTCCCCCAGACCTTCGACCTGTGGCTCTGGGGCTCCGACCGCGTGCTCTCCCTTTGGGACTCTTTCTCCAAGTCCCCGACATCCCGCCTCCTCACGACGTCCCCTATAGTCGGCGCCGCAGTCAAGCGCAACGAGTACCTCTTCGTGCCCCGCGG
Source organism: Termitomyces heimii (assembly GCA_003313675.1). Lineage (NCBI taxonomy): Eukaryota > Fungi > Basidiomycota > Agaricomycetes > Agaricales > Lyophyllaceae > Termitomyces > Termitomyces heimii. Next base: position 104,339 of record QLON01001342.1, read on the forward strand.
CCCACGTCCCGCCCACCCCGTCAGCGCCGACCCCTACGCCCGCATGCTCGCCATGCACATCAGGCGTGGCGACTTCAAGGGCGCCTGCACGCACCTCGCCTACTGGAACTCCACATTCTACAGCTGGAACCTCCTCCCGCAGCTCCCCGACCCCCTCCGCATCGACCCCAGCATTGCGTGGAACACCACAGAGTACTTCGCGGCGCATGCTCAGAGGTGTTTGCCCGACTTTGATTTAATCATCAAGAAGGCACGGGACTCGCGCGACGACTATGCCAAAGCTGCCCCTGGCAGACGGCGGACGTTGGATATTATGTATTTGCTGACGAACGAGAAGGGCGAGTGGATAGAGAAGCTCAAGGTCGCACTCCGAAAGGACGGGTGGAACACCATCGTTACGAGTAACGATCTCGAGCTGGACAGTGAGGGCGTCGACACGAACATGGCGGTTGATATGGACATTGCTCGCAAGGCTGCCGTGTTTGTTGGCAATGGGGTGAGTGATTCTGTTTCCTTTTTTAGCGTCATCGGCTGAATGCCATCAGTGGTCGTCTTTCACGAGCAATATCAATCATCGCAGGCTTGTTGATGGCAAGGAACCTATCAGCATTCGCTTCTGGTGAATACCAAGAAGAATACGTAGACCAACATCGTTATCTCTATCATTTACCTTCTGGCTTTGTAGATTGCTATCGGCTTACATGCTTTCCCAAAAACATCGTTATACAGGAGCTCGACGTTGATTATACGCTGGTTCGCTTAATGGCAGACCTACGCAGCACACTATAGTACATAAACAAATTTCGTTAATGAAAAAAAAGTGTAATTGTGTATACCCAGCGCATTTTTCCTGTGACACGTCAAGGGGGTTTGATATACAACATGACATTCAACAGAGAAAACACTACAAACAGGTCGCGATAACGTATCTAGCGTAAAGGTAGACATGCCATAGCAAAAAAAGAGCGTGATAAAAAAGAGTGATAGTGGATGTATACATGACACAAGGCTGTGCCATGCATTCGATCGAGTGTTCACGATGCGAGGAGTGGATTCATGATGGATGAAGGTAATATTATGATACAGCTGGACGGAAGCCTAAGACGGGACGTAATGGATGCAAGACCACGAATAGTCGCGCCAAGAATATAGGGATAGGGGTATCCAAGCCGAGATGCTAGGCAAAGACAGCGACACAGACGATAAAAGGAATATACGTGAAGAACGATATCACAGCCATAACGCGACAGCGTAGGCGCCACGACTTTGCGTCTACAAAAAGCTTCATAAACGACGAGCATCCCACAACGCACATTAACGCAAAACGCACCGTGTTCAACCTGAGGGTCATCAATCATTACAACACCCTTCTCCTGTCCATCAAGCGTCCGCGTCTCGCGTATTCTTATGCATGACGCGATCCACCACAGCGGGAACAGCACAAAGCCCACAAAGAAAAGCCACGCGTGCAGTGGGCTACCTCCGCGGTCTGTCCACCCACGCCAACCCTCGCCGGGCTCCGCACTACCGACCGGCAAGGAAAGGGACCAAGACGTACTTTGAATGGGCGCTGGCTTGCGGGGGTCACGCATGTGGTACGTTGTAGACGGGCTAATAGAAGGCGCGTGCGGGGATATAAGTGCGGACATGGGTATGGAAGCCTGCGAGATACTGCGTCGCGATGATTCCCGATGAGGGGTGTGATATGAGGTTGGGATCGGACGCAGATTCGGGGTATTATACGAAGCGACAAATCCGCTGTTCTTACTCATCTTGCTTGACCACGATCCTGTCGTTGCAGCGTTTTGATTTTTAGTTTGGTTCGACAGATTGTCGTTGGACGCGCGAGAACCCGGACGCGACTCTTGTGGTGCGGACAGACGGGCCCGTTTACGGTGATATGACGAGGGCGCATTGCTTGTCGTGTTTGAATTTGCCGAGGCACGGTGGCCTAATTTAAATTGTCATTGAGCTCAAAAATTTGAAAGGCTAAATGTAAAATCTCACGTCGGGGTTCGACTGCAAAGGTGGCCCTGGGCTCTTTCGCTTCTTTCGGTGGCGTTCCACCCACTCCCACGCCAGCCTCATCGGCTTTGCGTTTTCCTTTGGAGGAAGCCGGTCTCTCCGTAGATGCACTCGAAGTCGAAGGAACGCGTAAAACTGAGTCGACGGGTTCCGTTGTAGTGATAAAGGCAGAAGAGCGGAGGATAGGGGAGACAGGAGACGCCTCAGGGGTAGCAGCAGTAAAAGATAGCGATGGGGGGGCGAGATGAGAAGTCGAGGGTACAGCGGAGCTAGCAAAAGCGACTGTGTTGAGTTTTGAGGGAGGTGAAGGAGTACGAGAGCGTTCCGGCGGATGTGACTGGGCTGCAGGTGATGAAATTTGTGAGTCGTCCTTCGACATGGCTAGATGTGAGCTTTTTCGACTGGTAAACTCAAAAGTGCCTTGATAAGGGGGTCCTGAAGTCGTGCCGCAGTGTTTCGCAGCAGGTGTGTGGTGCGTGTGGGCGACTGGAAAACGAAGGTCAGGACTGCACGTGTCGATAAACGATGAACAAGTCGGCTACGTACCTTGAAACAAAAATGGGGATCCTAGAGTCGTCGTACCAGCAGATTTGTACCGTGAACGATTCTGTGAATCCAAAAAGAAAAAGAAAAAGAAAAATGGATTAGGAGGTTTAGAGTGGTGAGCCAGAAACAAGGAGATTGATGGAAAAGTAGGAAATACCCACGCGGTTCTCTCGTGTCTGATCCGATTGAGTAACCGGTCCGAGCGGTCCGACGCGTTTCTCCGACCATCCCAAGCCTTGTTCGAGAGCGATTCTCACCATTTCTCGCGACACTTGAACTTCCCAGCTGCTACCTGACCCGCTCTTATGGCCGACTGAGGATGCCTGTTCAGCGCTAAATTCAGCACTGGCTCTCCTGCTGCTACTCTGGCTAACGTTGCTATGGGATCGTTTGTGTGTACGACATCTTGCAAGGGGTGTACTTGATTTGGCTTCAGAGAAAAATTCATATCTTCTACTTTGCGATTGTGTCCTTGTGCGCTTCCTACTCAGGTCCGATGGGGCTCTATTGAGATGTGAAAGGGAAGGGAGAGAATGCGAGAGACGCGTCACTTTGGATTGTCCCATTTCATTGGCCTCGAAAGCAGACATCCCAGTAACATTTTGATTCACAAGAGGCATGCCTTTATTGACTGTGGCTGTCTTGAATGCAGGATGGTCAAGGGGTGGTAAAGGAGGATGCTCGGTACTGGAAGCCGATGGTTTGCGGTGCTTTATTGGAGTTGACTTCGGTGAAGGCGCTCCAAAAGTATTTGAAGAAGATACTGTATTGCCACGGCTACGTCCACTATGCGATCGGTCAGATGCCGATCGGGGAGTAGTCCTTTGTGAATTGCTTTGTGCATCCTGAGAGCCCGGGGTTGTTGGTACCTTTGACGCTTTGTTGAGACCGCGGTGAGCTACGCGTCGTGGACCAAAGGTCTCTCCAGAAGCGTTGATTTCAGTAACATTAGAAGCAGTCGAACTCGACATAGATTGGTCAAATTTTTTACTGTTGTTCTCCGTCGAGTCCACTGCAATCGCACATGATTAGTAAGAAAAAACCGTTCATGACATAGATTGTACCAGTGATCAGTACACTGGTATCATAAGTCCGCCTTCGAGTACTGGGCGTCAAAGGGTTTATATGCGGACTTTCGGGAGGCGGCATGTGCATCGCTTTTGCAGCAAATGGATCATCAAGAACCGCATAAGTAACATTGTGATTTTCTTGCTCCAGTAGAGAATTTAGGTCTGGATGAATCCTTCTATCTATTTCATGGGCAAATTTCTCGCGATCGAATAGTGGACTGTCTGCGCCTGTTCGAAGCCGAGGACCTTGCCTTGGCCACTCCCGGATGCGCGCGAAGAAACTCGACATAAGAAATTCAAAGTTACGTTTAGCAACGTGGTATGCTCTCCAGCAGCTAACAATGATGCTCACGCCGCTTGTTGTTGAAGATGGTGAAAGGACACAAATGTGGCTTGGTGTGCATCGCGTGACAAACGACGCGTGACGTCATCTAAAATGTTGCATCGCAACCACCAACAGCGCTCTCGAGCTTTTAAAAGGTTGACGAAAACCCACCAGTCCTCTGGAGGGAAAGCCTGCTCCTCCTTCATTCTCTCCGGCTCGAATTATCTGCATGTCAGACACACCATGTTGATTTTCCCTGCTATAACCTGACCTTCTAATACACGTAGTGGACCTCACTCATTCAGATGCGCCCAAAGAAGTCTTGATAGCCTTTCAGTGACTTACAGACCAACCCGAGATAGGCTAGATGTTATCTTGCAGAAACCTCGCCTCTGTACACTACGCTCCTCCATTTTTTGTAATGCTCGCTACACACTTGCGACAGTCCCTTGATGCCAAAATATGGTCTTCGGCCATACTATTATCCGCGGAACGCCTTTAAAAATTGCAGATTCCCGCAGTGAAAATTGCAGATTCCTCCAGATGTCGTCGTTGCCCAGGGACCACCTTCACATCATACTAATGACGGGAAAGGTTATCCTGGGTTACTCCTCTGGAGCTACGGCTATGACTGTATGTTTTCGAACATATTCATGCTACCTATGGCACCGAAAATGTTGGATTGACAAGGTGCGTAGGCCGTGCATGAGCAGATATGGGGTGAAATTGAAGGATTGTGGGTTTTCATTGTTGCCGTGTTGGGCATTTGACGACATGTTGTGACACAGACGACTCTGCTGAATGCCGCGTCCCTCGGTGATAAGTATGAGCAACAACATGCATATTCCTCCACTTTCTCTACACGCTATCAACGCCATTTATTAATAAAACAATATGCGTATGAAACGAGATTTCTATAGATCTTTGGCTCGCGAAGACCTCCAACGTCATTCATTTGTTTCGTGAATTGTTTCAAGTATCCGCAAAATCGCATAGATGGCTTAAAGCTTTGTGCCACTGACCTCCGGTTATTATTCTTGAGTAGGACAAAATCACCCATGGGGAACACTAACAATGTGATGGAAGTATATTGCCGTGGAATTGTTAAGAGATTGGAAGGCTTCACACCGATTCTCGGTCAAAGTGTCAGCATACCGCTGGTACATCACTGAATTGCGGCAGTATACCTCCCTCGCGAGGAATCTCAAGGATGATTTGTTCAAAAACAGTAAAACTTATAGTTTCAATCGTTGATTTTGGAAGGCAATAATGCATGCGGAGCTTTTTTCCCTCAAATATGTTCTTTACTTACTGGAACTGTTGTGGACAATCTCACGGGAACTAATCGGACAAGACAACTATGAACTTTGTCGCTCAGGCGGAGGAGCAGCAAAGCTGCGATGTCCTCAAAAGCGCCAGCATCTCCAAGAATCAATGCATAGTGTTACGCTCTTTCCTCGGATAGTAACAGATTCTAAACCATAGATATTCCAATTGTGTTTGAATAAATAAGGCCGGGGTACAATGCCTTCCTAGGCCGAGGCGACGAAGTTGATTCCGGTCCTTTGCGAAGCCTGCCACACCTCAGTATCCGAAGTTTGTTTACTCCTGAATATGGGTGCTCGCGCGTTTAATGAAGCCAGAAGAGAGTTTGAATATATCTTGCCGGTTATGATTACCCTGTGCAATTGTGATATCAGCCGGAGGTATGAGAACGTCAAATGTATGCCCACAAAAGAAAGAAATAGTTGGGGAAGTAGATGCACAGCACTAGCTGCACGGAGGTAGCAGCACAAGTCAGTGCACCTGTCTCTAAAGCCATGCGAGTAGCACGGTGTAGTACATGATTGACAAAAACGAAGTCTTGCTGCACCTTTGACCTTAGCTGGATTTTTGTAAACACTCTTTTCTAGCTGATTCGCATATGGCCTACCTGAAACACTAAAGTGACACTAATTAAGAGATCGCATGCAAGACTGGTCGACAACCAGACCTAAGGTTGTATGACAAGGACGGACTTTGGACGCCATAATTGGAACACGCACAATGACTGATGTAAATCCCATGACTAAAATGGCACTTTGGTCTGCATCCTGCTTAAAAATCGCCACAGTTCAAACCCAAAGCAGAAAAAAATCATCGAACTCACTGTAATCCCAAAGACAATTGCCATGACAAAAGAAGCCACGCTGGTCTGTACAGGAGGTTATAGCAGCCTGAGAGAATTCGTTACTCCATAGAACTCACTATTAGTATTATACAAACAACAGGAGCTATACGGAAACGAGACGAAGCCAGGACCCATATACGCCAGGTGAAGAAAAATTGAACAAGAAGTGCAACTGTAAAGGTATCTCAACACGATATATGTTAATCCCCAAAGAAAATGATGCCACACCAATTGCAGCCAAAGGCGACAGTGTGGAAAAGGCCAACGCGTCCGAGAGTATCAAAAAAACTGTGTTATCGTCACCCAAAATGACCATATTTAACAATTTCCTGAAGTATCGGTGTAAATCCCGAGTTTGAAGATGACACGATAGTCCAACCAGGTAACAAAAGTCGTGAACACAGTTTGAACAATGTCTACTAGCAATGTCGAGAAAACTAAAAGAGTCAGGTACAATAGTCATGACAATATATCTTTCTGAAGCACAGACCTATTGCTTTGAGTACCATCCTGTCCTTGGGGAAATGAAGAGTATAGAAATACACTTGCACTGACAGCACCCCGAGGAGACCTGCAAAATGAAAAGAATGTACATTAATTATAATCAACGTGACTATCTTGCCGTAATTCAATAGATTTCCAAGGAACTGCAAGAAGTCAGCTTGAATTATCAATAATGCCTGGACAGTACACTTGCCAAGGGGTTAAGGCTGTACCAACCATCGAGTCAGAAAGTCTACGTTGTTCAACACGCTCACCAACATTTGTTTGTCCAGAAAAACTAAAACCATGTCTTGAAGAATGAGGACGACAGACCGAAAACACATCCTAATGTAATCAAGTCACTCTATAATATACTCCATTACACAGCTCTTGATGCCTACCTCAAATGGCTACTTGTGGCCGGCTAAGTCGGCTTGATACCGGTCGCTTCGGCGGCTCATCAGTGATATACACCTCCAGGTTCCAGACAAGAAACCAAGTCGAAGCCTTAGCCCTCTGTGGGAACCACTCTCTTTTTACCCACAGATGTCCCAAATCCTTACCAAACAGGAATCTCAATTATCTCTAATAGCCCAAGGAGCGGCTTTGAGAGAAAGGAATTTCTGAAGTTGCATGATTGATAACACTGGATTGTGGAACAAAAAATTCATTTTCGTCGAATAGGTGATTGTGACGAATAAGACAACATGGCATCATGAGCAGATGCAGATGATGTTTCGAATGACCCAAGTCAAGCGAGTAATCATCCTCTAGCCTGCATGGACATAGCCTGACCGATTTTGATCATCGGACATGGTCAGCCTTGACAAGGTGTGAAAATTCAGGATACATAACTACTGAATAGTTTCGCCGTGACAACGTAAGGAGTAACGTTGTGTGATCCCAAATATTCGAGATTCTTCTGACAATTGCCGTCGATAGTAAATGGAGCACTGATGAAGCGTAACCAACAAAGTACAGGTTCCCGGTTGTTCGCGGACGATCCCGATAACTGAGGAAAATACAAACACAGCATCCTGATGGGGCGAGTGCTTCAAGAGAAATCAATTCTGGGATGATGTTTACTCAGCCCCACATTCAAGGCAGGTGGTGATTATAATTATAATCTATATTTCTTCAACTTTGTGATCGAGTGCTCCATGGAGCTACTGAAGCAATAGCGCTTACCATCCCAGCGCCACGGGTGACAGCACAGACCCTTAAACAGTTTTCGAGTGGCTGCTCAATATTCAGTTTTCGCCATGGTATCAGATCCGCGACTAGATAATCAAGGCCCGGGAGTATGGTAGCGCGTAGTTTTCAAGGTGCAATCATTGCATGCAACATGTTGCTTCAATTCGTAGTTCCAACCATTTCTATAACAATTTCGCAAGTACCAGAGCAAAATAAAAGTGAACAAAGATTAATCAAAAAGCAAAACCTTCGAAGAGCCTGAGCTTGGCTGCGTGATGTTTGGCAATATTTGCGACGTATTGGTGACCGTCATTGCGAACAGGCCCTTCGACTAACACCGCCTGCGTGTCTCCGCTCCAATATGGATAGGCTTGAAGCTCTGGGGCAGACCCTGTCCCAAATCACTTTGTATGATATTAAATCTGCCTACAATCAGGTATAATGTCAACATTCCCCATCGTCGCAGTGCTTATCACGGGCTCTTGGCTGCAGGCGAAAAATATGGTGCTTAATGTTACCGAAATGGAGGCTAAAGTACAAGAGGCGACGAATGAGGATCCATGGTATGCAATTCCGGCGTTTGCATCTCTGTAAATCTGACGGCTCAACTTGATGACAGGGGAGCAAGTTCGACATTGATGCAAGAAATCGCACAAGGGTACGTCGCGCTTCACGATTTTCGCCGCGTACGGCTAACTGAATAGAATGTCACAGAACGTTCTCCTTGTCAGTCTTCGTCTTCTTCACCTGTGTATGGATTGTATATTCTGACATCACTAACACCAGCCAACACTTCAACGAGATCATGCCCGCTATTTATTCGCGTTTTATGGACAAGGAAGCCCGTCAGTGGCGACAGATCTACAAAGTACATATTCGAACATGATCGCCCTTTCTACGCCTCTCATGAGTGTACAAACAGGCTCTGCAACTTCTCGAATACCTAATTAAGCACGGGTCAGAACGCGTCGTTGATGATGCTCGCTCTCACATCTCCACTCTCAAAATGCTCCGTAACTTCCACTACATCGACGACAAGGGCAAGGACGAAGGAATTAATGGTAATGTTCTGCATCATGTCAATATGTTGAATGTATGTGCTGACCTTACACGATATTAGTACGCAACCGATCGCGCGAAATCGTCGAGCTGCTCTCTGATGTTGAGAAAATTCGTGCAGAGCGCAGGAAGGCCAAAGTCAACAAACATAAGTACACTGGTATAGGGAATGATGGATGGGGGGGTCCTTTTTCAGGCGGTAGTGGGAGCCGGTTTGGCGGCTTTGGTAGCGATGAGGTCAGCGGAAACGGTGTGTCTTCTATCAATCCATATTCGTGGCCAGGACATCTCATATTGGCTTCAGATTATGGTGCGTACAGTGGCAGCAGCAGCTCTTTCCGTGATCAGCCGCGCCGTGGATTCGAGGAATATAACGCGGGCGACGATGAAGACGTCACTCCGAGATCTCCGAGGATAAACACAGCGAATAGTGGTCGTGCTTCTACGGCAAGAAAGGCTAGTGTCCCTGCCCCTGCCCCTGCCCCTGCCCCTGCTCCTCCAGTTCAAGATTTATTGGGCGACTTTGGTAATGACGACGCCTTCGGTTCTACCACCAACACTGCTACTACATCAGTACCACTTACAGGAAAGAACAAGGCATTGCCTGCCGTTTCCTCGTCAGTCGGTATTGACGGTATGATCTCAACCATCTTCCTCCTTCCGTTGATTCACTCAAAAGCTATATCTAGATGACGATTTCGCTGATTTCCAGGCGGCACCAACGCAGGCAAATACCACTATTACTGCTTCCGCTCCCGCCCCCGCCCCCGCACCAGCAATCACCAAGCCTAATCTCATGGACCTTCTTGGCCCCACAGCATCAACGACCAACACATACACCGCACCCCGTCCTGTGCAACAACAACCTTCCTATGTCGGCAGCCAAGCTACAAACTTCGGAGGGATGCACCGCCCCAACCCATCCGTGTCTTCACATCCGCAATTCTCCGCTGCGCCTATGCAAGCACAGCCTCTCTTTGGCGGTGCACCACTTGCACCAACTCCGCTCGCGGCACCTGCGCCTGCGCCCGCGCCTACGTCTACATCCATGACGACGAAGTCGTCTTCGGGAGCCGGAGCGTTTGATGATTTATGGTCGTTGTCGCTTGGTGGCTCAAATAAGCCTGTGGCTCCAAGTGGGCAGAACAAGTCGATAAAGGACCTGGAGAGGGAGAAGGCGATGGCAGGGTTGTGGGGTGGACAGAAGCCTGTTGCTGCAGCAGCTAATCCTGTGACTGCTGCAACGAGGCCTGCAGCTGCTCCTGCTCCCGCTCCCGCTGCTTCGACCGGGGATGATTGGATGCTATAAGGATGGCTGGATGGATTCGTTGTTACTTAGAACTACCTTGAGCTTGTTTTGATGTTGTGCTTGCGGCTTGTAAATGACCAGACGGTTGAAACCACAAATACTTTTTTTCCCGTTTCTTCTGGCAGGTTTGTAAGACAAGGCGCCTTCGAGCATTCAGAAGATCGTGGTAAAATTTTATCCCTCCTTAACTGATGACCTCTAGGTATCACTCGCCATGCTAATTACGTTTTCTAGACTGCGCCGAACTGACTCATCAAGACCTTTACCAATCAAGACAATCTTGCCAATTTGTGGCACACCAATATCACCTTCGGCGTCCTGCTCGATCTCCGCCATCTCATACATGCTCCGAACCCCTTGAAGCACGTATTGCCTCCCACCCTCCACCGCGATCAACCCTTTACATCGCAGCACGAGCAGCTCTGATGCCCCGCCACCTCCTAAACACTCAGGAATGGTATTATCCCATAAGACAGCGCGTATCCAGGCGTCGAGAGCTTCGAAACGCACAAGGCTAAGTACCGGACATGGAATTTGTAGGCTCGAGATACCACGTAACTCGTAGTGTGTTGGTTCGTGTACGTGGTCGTGGTCGTGAGCGTGCGTGTGACAATGTAGCGCTGGTGTTGGAGTCGATAGCGGTGGTGCCGTGAAGGCGCCGATACCCATGATGCGACCGAGATCGACGTCACCGCGGACGGTGCGATAGATGGGTGCGGCGGGGTTGATCCGCTGAACGAGACCTTCTACTTCAGCGAGGACATCTGGTTGGACAAGGTCGGATTTGTTGAGCAGAATGACGTCGGAACCTGCTATTTGTCTGTATCTAATTAATGAAAAGGTTTAAAGACGGCCCGCAGAAACGCACTTGAGGCTTTCACCGATGTGGTCCTCGGAATGGTCTTCTTCCATTTGCTCAAGACACAATGAGTACAAAGAATCTCGCATGATTTCATACAAATACTCACCTGCTTTCCAAAAAATGCGTCCACGACGCAGATGACACCGTCCAGAACAATATCACGCCCTAAGCCAGATGCAAATTCTTCGTTGTGCCAGAATATCGACGCGATAGGGCCAGGATCTGCGAGACCAGTAGTCTCAAGAAGGATATGATCAAACGCGCCCTTGCGCTGCATGAGCTTTTCGATTGCAGCTACACCAGAATCCTTGATACTACAACATAGACATCCGTTTGCGAGTTCCAGGATCTCTTCCGACTGTTCTTCAGGCGACGACGCGACATTGACAGTCCTTGCTGCGCTGAAGTGAGAACAATGTTACCAGATGGCGAGTGGCGTACATTCGATGTCCTGGATGGAACATTCGTCAGGGCTAGGGTAAGTGCGAAATGAAACGCACTGCGGTGTCGCCAAACTCGTTCATAATAACAGCTATGCGATACCCATGTCGTTCTGTCAAAATCCGCCTTTGTGTGCTGTTGGCGCGTGCTTGATGAAGTCCTGGAGGAAACCTACTTTAGAAGCGTAGATTTTCCTGCTCCAAGAAAACCACAGATGATAGTGAGGGGCACACGGTCATGAGTGCTCTGCTGCGTAGGCTCATGCTCAATAAGGGCTCTGTAGATGTTGTAGGCGGCGGCGACAACGAGATGAACGGGACTCACGGTACTTCGTCGTCTGAGTCCATGTCAGGAAGGGATGACATAAGGAAGTCAGACGGACATATCCGTTTGCTTGGCAGATGAGCATCGTGACCACTAATTGCTTTCATTAACAACGCGATATGAGTACTCCCATCATGATGGATGCAGCCCAAGTCAACGACATCGAGGCCGTTATTCAGGGTCCCGGCGACGTCGAGTGGAAGCACGTATCTCTTTATTGGTTGCATTCTCACTCACTGACCGTCGCGAATCGCAGATATGAGATGCGACGCGAAGCGCAGGAGATCCTGCCTGGGCTATATCTCGGCCCATTCATGGCCTCAAAGTCAATGGAAACACTCAGGAAGCTGGATATAACGCACATGTGGGTTTCCCATATCCTCATCGTTAATTAGTGACATCTAATGGCTTTTGATCATAGTATTTGCGTACGCGATTTGAAAGAGTCGTTTTCAGTAAAACCACGTTTCGAAAACGATTTCATCTACCTAACCTTAGACGTGGAGGACAACGAAGAACAAAACCTCATCCGTGTATTCCCCCAGTACGACCCAGTTTCGTACACGTTGTTATACCTGACACATTCTGCTCTGGCTACAGAGCAAAAGAGTTTATTGATAATGCGCTGAGTACCGGTGGACGTGTCCTAGTACACTGCAACGGTGCGTGAATCCTCATGAATTACATAGATTCGAGAGATTCCACACTGATATACAGCGCTTCAGGTGGCATCAGCCTCTCTCCCTCCTTCGTGGTCATGTACGTCATGCAGTACTACAAGATCACATGGGAAGAGTCTCTTCACCTCGTACAAAATCGACGATACTGTGTATCACCCAACGGAGGTTTTCTGACTCAAATCAAAGTGCGTTCCTGCTGAACTTCAGGTATCTATCTCGTTTGAACACAGTACAACAGGAATACGAAGCGATCTACAAGGCAAACCAAGCGTTGGCATCGTTCCCACCTGCAGCACGAGGTGTCGCACGGCGTAAACGTGGGGATAATGAGGATGAAACAGATGACGAGCGGTGGGTGTCCTAACATCGACTTTTCGCCCACCTTCATGGCTGAGCGACACTCTAGAGAGGAAGATAGAAAACGCGCATGGCTGCTTAAAGAATCAAGGCCAGAACTAGGACCAGAACGAGCATATGATCCGAACGCCATGGAAACATTATAACCGCAAATCCCTCTCGCCAAAATGCTCTTTATCCACCTCTTCTGCTTTGTTACTCCCACACTGCATCTTTAGAGCGACTTAATCTTAGCCTTTTCCTTTTCTTGTATCACACGTTTCGCGTGGACATCTACAATACGAATTTTTGTTTAGTTAACGGAAACAAAGACAGACATCAACATTTGAAATACCTTTGCGCTTCACCCATGCTTCAACTGAAATGCCGGCAAACACGACAGCAGCACCAAGCCATTGCCCTGATGTCAGCTGATGCCCGTAGATAACTACAGAAAGTAACATGGTGAAGAGCTTTCGGGTCAGCGTTATTGTCCTAGGATACCATCAGGATTTGAGACTTAGTGGAAAGTATATAAAACGTACACCAAAGTTAGCGAACCAAAGTGCTGGAGGGTCTCAAAAATGAACAGCTGCCCGAGCGCACCCGTGAACGCGAACTGTGCAAGGGGTACAATAACGTCTGGATGCAAACGGATGAACGCCAGCGCCCCCCCGAGTTCTGTCTGGCCCGGCGCACCAGGATGGATGACAGGAATATAAGGCAACGGTAGCACTGCAAGCACACTCGTTATAAGCGTGCAAAACACGTTAATCCAGAACATCATCTGCTGCCCAGTGACGCGGTGCCTCGAGAAAATCTCATCCTGCGTCGAATTTGTCGCGCCATCCAGCAATAAATTAATAAGCAGATACGCTATTCCAATTGCGCTCGCATACGGCGTGGCATCCTGTATCGCCCCGTGTTTCGCAGCGTGCTTAGCCGCTGCCCTGGGGTCGCCGAGATACATGAAGATGGTGATGCCGGCCGTGACCATAGCTACGACGACGTATTTGTGCAGCGCGAAGCGGCGGCGGTAGAGGAGGACGTTCATGATCATCACTGGGACTAGTTTGCACGATTTTCCGAGGACCATGGCTGGGTAGGAGATATAGGAGAGCGCGGCGAAGCCGAAGGGCGCCGCAGAGGTGATGAAGACGGAGCATTGAAAGTAACGGAGGAGCAGCGCACGCTTGGAGAAGCGCGTGGATGGTTTGGCGGGGTGGTTATGTTTGGCGTGTCCATTGGTGGTGGCACTGCCATTGCTGGTTGGTATAGGGGGTGGCCCGAGGCTCTCATGGACCGAGGCACCTGAGCGACGTCGGAGGAGGATGTAAAGGAAAGCAGAAAGAGCGCTGAGAGCACTCTGGCATGTTCCCATGAAGAGTGGCGATTTGAATTTATCGGAACCATTGCCGTCCAAAGATTTGAAAGGAACAGATACTGGAAATAGTTTCAAATAAGATACTCCGTCAATGCAATTAACTACTTACATCGTTCTTGAGCAACAGCCCATAGCTTTCTTCTGAATCAGCTTGTAGATACATATCCATCAGTAAAGACGACGCACCAAAAACATCGAGTACACCCCGCCGACACAGATCACCAACCTGTCTTCAATGTCAAGCAGCGATCAGTTACTGAGATATAACAGTCACCAACCTAACGAATGTCATCTTAATAAATTAGAGAAGTTAACTCAAAGTCACTCCCAAACGTCGTAAAGGACGAGAAGAGATTGATTTCGTTAAGAACTACATTGATCGGCAAAACCTCGATCGACAACGTGGAACAACGTGTAGCCCTAACCCCAGACAGAATGGAACGCCCAGTCCTCGGCATTTGCCGGCCTGGCCTTAAAAGTTCTAAAAGAATCTATATCGTAAGGTCAGTCCAGTGAACACACGACGGGGCGTCATGACACCCCGCGTCCGCATAGCACTAACAGCAACCTCATTACTCACGAATTATCCCAGCCTTGAATCTACTAACCTACCTTTGATCTGCCACTGCGACGTGAACCCGCTACTAAACATACCACCACAACCTCTGTGAGGAAAGTTCTTGTTGGACTAGAGGGATCGCGGGGCACGCGTCGTTGGCACGTGAGACTATCACGTGCTCTTTGTTGTGGAAGAGAGGGAAATTTGTGGAGATATCACTGGGTGCAGGGAACAATGTTATTTTGCAAAACAATGTAAAAACACAGTAAAAATAATTCAATTTATGTCAAATTTTTTTTTGAATGTTTCTGTCAAAACCACAGAAAAAATATTGTAACCAAGTTTAAAATGGTATTTCAATGGTATTTGCAATACAATTCAAATAGAAATAAAGAAAAAAAATTGTCATATTCATTGTGTATTTTAAACAATGTCTTTATGATATTTTGGACCAGGAAATTGAAAGAATATTTCAATGTCAGGAAGGATACTTTGGTAAGAAAAAGGGAAAAAGAATTGAATCAGATCTACAGATATTTCTTGAATATATTTTCAAATGTTTTTAATATGTTTTTGCATTGTCATTTTCAAAGACAACATAATAACAATCGAGGCCAATGGTTTGATTGTTTTTGGCATCCTTTCACAATGTTCTACAATGGAACAACAGAAAAGTATTGTGACTACTTTGTTACAATTTTCTTTGAATATTTTAATGGAAAAAATTTGAAAAAAAATGAAATGTGATGATACAATACTTTATCCTAAAATATGCAAAAAGAAATCAAATAGAATTTGGTGAGTAAGGAAGCCATCTGAGCTTGGATTTATTTTCACTATAAGTACTGCTGGCAAAAAAGACATTTTCAATGGCATGATACATTTCTTTGTTTCTATTTTCTGAGTAAAAAGTTATGGCTGAAGACACCATCCTTAACATCACTATGGAATCTTTCTTTAATATCACCCATAACTAATGGTTTCTTTTCCTTGATTTGACTTTATGCTGAGCCCACCTGCTTTCTCTCTCATTTGGCACTTTGCCCATGGATTACAGTCTCTCATAGCATTTATACATTATTCTTTCATAGTGTGTGGCTAAGTGCATAACTTTGCTGACTGTGGAGACTTAATTAGTTATATGTATTGTATAAACAATAAAGTGTTGGAAAATAATGAGGATGATGGGATCAGATAAGAGGGCTACAGTTCTAATTGCATACTTATTATTTCATTGCTTTAAATAAAACTGTATTTCCTACACTGCAATATGGTGCCTTTCTTTGGTAAGTGTTTTTGACCTTCCTATAAGTGAGTTTTGTTAAAGGCTTTGTTTCCAGTGATATGCCAATGGCACTTGGCATGGCAGCACTCAAGGCAATCCCTGCTCTTACAAATACTAAAGATACTAACTTTGCTTAAACCATCTATACTGGTGATTTAGTATCTCATGATTTGGAAAACCAACTTTCAAGGTATATTGAAAGGTGTCAGTTGAAGCATAGTATTAATGTCTTTAGTTGACAGAGAGTATGTCAAGTATACTGAAGTATATTTACCTCATGCTTTGTGGCTATTTTGGAATTTCTCACAGGAAATTTCAGATGATACTATATAACCTTTTCAGGCATATGCTTAGTACAAGTCCTATTTACACTGCTTTGGGCAATCATAACACTTATCTTTTGTATGTATGCTTTAAATATATCTAATTTTCCATTAATACCATAGTGTCAAGAGTGCACGATGCTTCTTCTTCTCTTAGCAGTGCTCTTACCAAACAATTTAGCTAGTAATACTTTCATCCTTGATTATGCTAACATGAGTATAATTGCAAGTAAAGGAACTATGATCATGTAGCTGCCCTTTAGAAGCATAAAAAATAGCTTTCTGAGGCCACAGTCTAGTTCACATAAAAACATTATATAGCATATATAGTCAAGCAAGTAGATGGGCTGCAGGTAATCACTCTCAATACTGATATGTGTATATCTCTTATTTATATCACTTTTGTCATCAAATTTACAAAAAAGATAATCAGAGTATTAGTATATCAAGCTGTGATATCCTCCTAATATCTTTCTAGCTAACTCCAAAATTTTCCTAGCTAAAATATCTTCAATTACATCAATATAACTAATCCTAATGTATCAAGCATGCTCCAGTTCCTGACTGATGAATTACAATGTGCTGAAAATGCAGAGGATAGAGGTGGTGGCTGAAAGCTTCAGGAACACAATATGGCTCATTAGTTTAATGTAGTCTAGATTATTAGACATGTACTTTTAGGCTGGGATAGAGAAAACCCTTCAAATAATATTACTAACCTTTGTCAGATTTTTATCCTCTCATCTCATTCTACATCATTTCATTAAAGTCCTTGCAGTCTATCAGATGTAAGAACTTTCTGAATAGTTAGTTTTAATTCTTATATGTTGACAGAGTAGACTATTACTCTCCTCATATTATTGCCAGTACATTAACTTGTTCTGTTTCTCTTCTTGTGTCTCATCTCACCTGTTTAATAGACATCTTCTTTAGGCAGTAAGTCAATATGCATCTGTCTACTCCTTCACTCAATTGACATTCAACATGAAGCACTCATAAGGACCAGATATCTGTGTATATACTCAAAGCTTTAGTGGCATAGTTAAATGATACTAGTTTACAAATCTTCTATGCCAACAATAGTGCAATAATGAGTGCTAAGACAGCATAAGCTTTGGCTTGAGTATGAGAGAATCCCTTTTTTACCATCAATGTTAAGCTCAAAATTTCAGATTGGCCCTTTGGTCACCCCAATCACAAACCTAAATTCTGGCTTTAGAGTTTATAAAGTTGACTCTGCTATATGTTTATAATCTATTCTTCAAGCTACTCAGTTTATATGACAATTGTAGACCTTTGAAGTCTTGGATGCATATACATTCTGTCTTTCTCTAATCATGCTATTATTCCATAAAAGATGAAAGAGTGATATCAGCTGTTATCCTAACCTGAATAATCAGATCACCTTTGGCCTGGTATATACTTATAAGTACAACATGTGCCAAACTTTGCTGCTTGTTTGGCTACCAAGTGTTATCTATTCTTCAAATATGTAAACTGTTAACTGATTTCCACCAATAGACTCTGTACCATCAACTTAACAGAAATGCTAACTATATAGTTGAGAGCCAATAAAAACTTGAAGAAAAGATTATGAACAACTGCCCCTATGCCAAGGTTGATTTTGAATGGTATGTGGCTTCTTTTCTAACCAGGATGATCCTGCTAAAACTTGGTTTGCCTTAAAGCGAATTCAATTA
This sequence comes from Termitomyces heimii, assembly GCA_003313675.1. Taxonomy (NCBI): domain Eukaryota; kingdom Fungi; phylum Basidiomycota; class Agaricomycetes; order Agaricales; family Lyophyllaceae; genus Termitomyces; species Termitomyces heimii. The sequence continues at coordinate 122,414 of QLON01001342.1, forward strand.
TGTCAAAAATGAAGCTGATAAATGCATTCTATATTTTTACAATATCAATGTGAATGATATATATGCTTCTGACACTCTATTTCTTTTATAAAATTGCCATCTTGTACAAGTACAAAATGCCACAAAAATTACAATACTAAGGTTGGTCTTTGTAGTTGTAGAAAGTGTTGAGGTTAACATGCCCACCATATAAAAGCATGTACATCTCCTTATGATATGATTTTACTTTCTGAGCCTGGAATAAGTAGTTATTCACACATCTATGGAATAAACCTGCTCCATGTGAGAAGCAAATCTCCTGAACAGCCCCATAGCTCTTTTCAAGCAGCCAAACCAACCAGCAAAGCCCTAGATGCACACAATGCTATTAAAGGATGGATCAAATAGAGGACATGAGAATATAAAGAAACACATACTTGTTGCCACCTTGACTAACAGACTCTTGCAACAGAATACAGTTTTTGATCTCACTGTACATGAAAACTTCTAACTTTTCAATCTTTCCCAAATTGATAGTGCATTCTGAGTAACCAAGAGTTTTGTCAGAAGTCAATGTGTAATTAATGAGCATATTGAGGTGCAAATTGGTTTTGAGGACTGAAATAAAGTGTCACAAATGATGGTGAGGATGCTGTGTAGAAGGTGGTGGCATAATCCATGAATATATATGTAACCTATTGAGATGTTGCAGCAAAGTGTTCAGATCCCCACTTTAACTTTTGTGGCAATCAATCCATTTGTGAGCAAAGGCAATTGCCTTTGGTCAGAAAGGCAGATAGCAGCACTTTATATAGAGTGCTAATTTCAATGTGAATCTGCAGAAAAAATTTGACAAGTGGTACACTAATGGCAAAATCACCAAGTGGGAAGCCTTGGTCATTAAGTTAGAATTGATACAACTATAGGAAATAATCAAAGGACCTGTATTATCTTCTTTGGGTCTCAGAATCATTGAAATTGCAAAAACAAAGTAGGAGAGCCCTCTGCATCAATTGCAAGTTGGCTTAGAATATTAGCTACTGAGAGTCTGATATTATACTGAATCACCTGTGCTAAAAGGATGAGTCAAGATAGGGTTACTATCAATATCCATATTCTGTGGTATTTAAAGTATTAGCATAGTATATTCAAGATGAATGTTGGCTAAGGTGATTGGTCAAGTATGTATTTTGATAGACAATTTGTATAGTATCTCATTTATGGTTAATGATGTGCAAAATAGAATTTGGCAAGAATGTCTATAAAAATTATTAGAATATTAATTAGGATGTTTGTTATTACTATTTGCAGCTTTGTGTCAGAGTATAAAAGCTGTGGCTTGACTGGATTTAAGTGATGGGATGCATTACTTGCTTAGGCTGAGTGAAGAAGGATTGATGCTAACTCAAATACAAATATAAGGGGGTTACTAGAATTGTCATGCTAGCTGAAGGTAAGTGCAAAGCAGTAAAATGGTAAAATGAGAAGTTAGTAAAGTTGAGAGAATGGGAAAGTAGCAAAATAGGAGAATATAAAAGTGGGAAAATGGAAAAATGGAAAAGGCAAGATGGAAGAATGGAAAAGTGAAAGAATGGAAGAATGGAAAAGTGGAAGAATGGGAGAATGGAAAAACAACAAGGAAAAAGAAGGGGAAAATGGACAATTAATACCTTTGTGCCAGCACCTTGGAAGATAAAGGGGTTATCCAAGTTCTATGCAGCTGTAAAGAACCTTGAGGAGAAGTGACAGATTTACAGATGGAATCAATCATTGATTGCACTTTGGCATGCACATGCTTGCTTGCACTCTTACCTTTGCATTAGATATAGCAAGCATATTTTGGTCTCTATCAAGTGATATGAGAAGGCAGAAAGGCTAGAATTATCTCAATTCTAAACTCCACTAGATAATTTCAACAGCTAAGGAGTTGTAATATAAGACTTAGTCAGTGCTATAAAGAGAATTTTTGAAATATGTATAAATACAAAGTATATTTAATATTTGTACATATTTGTATATGTGCAAAATGGAAGAAAGAGGCAAAGTGATAAAATGGTAAAATGAAAAATTGGTGAAGTTGAGAGAATGTAAAAGTGGATAAACAGAGAAATGGAAAAGTGGCAAAATGGGAGAATGGAAAAGTGGAAAAATGGAAGAAGAAAATGGTGAAATGGGAAGTTGGTGAAGTTGAAAAAATGGAAAAGCAGTAAAATGGAAGAATGGAAAAGTGAAAAAATAGGAAAATGGAAAAGTGGAAAAATGAAAAAATGGAAAAGTGGAGAATAGAAAAGTGAAAAAATGGGAGAATGGAAAAGTGAAAGAATGGGAGAATGGAAAAACAATAAGGAAAAAGAAAGGAAAAATGGACAATCAATACCTTTGTATTAGCACCTTGGAAGATAAAGAGGTTGTTATGAATGTAGCTAAGTTCTATGCAGCTGTGAAGAACCTTGAAGAGAAGTGATAGATTTGCAAATGGAACCAATGCTTACTTGCACTCTTACCTTTGTGGAGAGGTGAAGAAAACTCATCTGGTCAATTATAGGAGTCTAGCTAAATGCTTAGTACTTGTCACCAATAACCTTTAGTTGGCTTCTATCTAATTGCATGAGACTTGTCACCTGTAACAAGGTGAGTTTGTGCCAATTATTATGCCATTAGAGAAGAACTTAAGCATCTTCTCTTCAGCATTGAATACTTAAACTTGTCTATGCCATATAGTAGCTTTATTTTTACCAAAGTGGAATTCCTCTCTACTATATCTCAACTATTTATATGCAAGCACTTACAGGAAATGGCAAAATAGAAGAATGGGAGAGTGGCAAAATGGCAAAATAGAAAATGTTTCATTATTTTTACTATTTTACCTAATTATAATTGCACTTTCCTTATGTAAACATTGAGCCTTCTCAAAGTACTAGTCATGCTGAAGACAGGCCTTATATACAATGTTAGGACTATTAAAAAATATGATTACTAGCACTAGCAAAGAAGACTATTAGACTTTTGTAGGCACTAGGTATAACTTTGCACTTTTAAACTTTACAAAGGTGTGTAGGAATCTCATCTGCTATGTCCATTTAGTATCAGGCTTAAATTTGACAATGCACTGGACTGGGGTATGCCTGTATTGTTTAAACTAGACAATTTATATTTAGCTAATATTCTAAGTCATAGAGTACTATATATACTTCCTCACTTCATACTTTTGCAAAGTGCATTGGAAAACCCATGCTAGTATACCTTGCAGTGAAATTAATAGTGCCCATTTACCATTAGTTCTAAGCTAATGCATTGAAAGTTACATGAAGCATCAATCAACTCTATCTTAAAAGAAATAGCCATAAGATATAAGACTATAAGAAATAATACTCATGAGCCTGATATTTACAATCTAGTTCTTAATTTTATAATAAAAAAAACTGCTACTCCATGAAATAAATGTGCTGCTGAACTTTTTGCTAAAGAATTTGTCTTACATGAGGAATATAGCTACAAAGATCATGTACAAATTGAAAAAGCATTTTTTATTCACATTAACTATTTGGGCACTATTTATAAAAAGGTGCTTGAAATGGAGGACTTATATGATACAAGGGACTGAGAGAAAGAGAAAGCCTAAACAATGTGGCATTGCCTAGTGAGTTCTAATTTGTAATACCTGAGCCTAGGTGATTGAAGTTTCTTAGTAGTTATATAGAAGATGAAAATAAGCTTTTAATAACTTAAATGTTGGTAGCATATTAGTACATTGGGCTGATACTTAGAAGGAGACCATGAGTGGTGATAAAATGGACTATGATTCTGAAACTCCAGAGCAGGCTGTGATCACATGACTCTTATGGAGAAATTTTATAGTTGACAACTGGCTTCATTTATTTGACAAGTTGCATCTTTTATCTTGATTTTATGGAGATAGTAGGCCAACTCCAGGCTGGTTTCCTCACCATCAGGTACTATTATGTCATCCTAAACATTATATATCACATGCTGCTATTGGCTTGCCTTGAAACTTCTATTGTGAAGATTTCCTTACTTGCTTAAATCTAAGTGAATTGTGTAAGCTCCAGATTTAGGAGCCTGTAGACTTGAGTCTTTTTAAGGAGTTATTGATGTAAGTTGCAGTGCAGTTTTTGACACATTTCTAGTCTTGAGCAAAGATTCTACAATGTTTGGAGTTGAAAAATATCCCCATTACCTATAATGCACCTCATTATATTAAATTTCATTGCAAGACTTGAAGCCACCTCACTACAGAGTTAGTTTATAATTACATACCTTATTTCTATCTAGCCTAAATACCCTGATGCCAAATGGTCATACCAGATGAGTTTAATTCCTGCATGGTAACAGCTTTGTAATATTAATCTTGCCTCCATTATCCAATAAGTTACAATGTTAACAGTTAGTTCCAAAGGCAGTTTGTTTTACCCTAGATCTATTGTAGACAGTTGCAATCAAGCAGCATGCATATAAATTGTGTATAATTGCAAGGCCTGTCTTCAGCTTTAAGAAGGCTCAATGTTTATATAAGGAAATGTAATCAAATTTGTCAGTGTTCTTTTTTTTCACCCAATATTTTCCTATTTTCCCACTTCTCCATTCTTCTATTTTTCTACTTTTCCATTCTCCCATTTTTTCACTTTTCCATTTTTCCATTTTGCCACTTTTCCATTCTCTCAACTTCACCAACTTTCCATTTCACCATTTTATTCTCTCATTTTTCCACTTTTACATTCTCCTATTTTGCCACTTTTCCATTTCCCTGTTTTTCCACTTTTACATTCTTTCAACTTCACCAATTTCCCATTTCACCATTTTATCACTTTGCCTCTTGTTTTCCTATTTTCCCACTTCTTTATTCTTCCATTTTGCCTTTTCCATTCTCCCATTTTCCCACTTTTACATTCTCCCATTTTGCTGCTTTCTCATTCTCTCAACTTTATCAACTTCCCATTTTGCCATTTTACCACTTTGCACTTATCTTCAGCTAGCATGAAATCCCCCTGTATTTGTACTTGAGTCAGCATTGATCCTTCTCCACTTAGCCCAAGCAAGCAACACATCCCATCACTCAAATCCAGTCAAGCCATAGCTTTTCCACTTTGGCACAAAGCTGTGAACAGTAATAACAAACACATCAATCCTTATCTCTGTCAATTTTGTAAGCATAGATTATTTCACTGTCTTTATCCTCTACAAGCACATTTTGGTTGGAATGCTTCTGACATTGGGCTCTCAACATCAACAGCTTATCTTCATGCATTACTGAAGTTGGGCTTGACAATCTCAACAACTTTCCACTCTCACCTTGATCCTCACTGAGTTCTAGTTCTTGTTGTACCTCTAGCTCTGAAGAATCACTGTTATTGCTGTCGCTAAAATCAGCACAAAACCAAGCCATAGCCTTGGCTTTTTGAAAAGAACCACTCATGCAACAATTGCAAAGCTCAAGACTTTTAATGATAATACAACCAAATAACATGAAGAACTTTGCTGAAAATCAAACTCTGATTAACATTTGTTCAATTGTAATCAGGTGCTGTTAAGACAATTCATTTGACACACTACCAATTGACCCAATTAAACTCAGTTCACTGCTAGTCTCTTGGCCATCAGAATTCCCTAGGTGATTAAACATTGATGGAGCATAACAATTTGTCATAGTCATAGCCTCAAGGCCTAATTTGATTTCATCAAAGTTTCTTAAATTAAATTAGACCAATCAGGACTATCAACAAGCAGAATTCCCAACAAGGTCCTCTGCATGGCATTAAAGTCCCTGAATATATAGATTGAACTAATCAGGAATATATATGAGGTTGATTTAAAAATCATAATGACTTTGAGAAGGCTCAATGTTTACATAAAGAAATGTGATCAGATTTGTCAGTGTCCTTTTTTCCCCATAGATTAGTGCCTTCAGGCAAATGCTCCATTGCTAGCAGCTATAACTTTTTACTCAGAAAATAGAGACAAAGAAATGTATTATGCCATTGAAAATGTCTTTTTTGCCAGCAGTACTTATAGTGAACATAAATCCAAGCCCAGACAGCTTCATTACCCACCAAATTCTATTTGATTTCTTTTTGCATATTTTAGGATAAAGTACTGTATCATCACATGCCATTTCTTTTCAAATTTTCTCCATTAAAATATTCAAAGAAAATTGTGACAGATTAGTCACAATACTTTTCTGTTGTTCCATTGTAAAACATTGTGAAAGGATGCCAAAAACAATCAAACCATTGGCCTTGATTGTTATTATGTTGTCTTTGAGAATGACAATGCAAAAACATATTAAAAACATTTAAAAATATATTCAAGAAATATCTGTAGATCTGATTCAATTCTTTTTCCCTTTTTCTTGCCAAAGTATCCTTCCTGACATTGAAATATTCTTTCAATTTCCTGGTCCAAAATATCATAAAGACATTGTTTAGGACACACAATGAACATGACAATTTTTTTTCTATTTGAATTGTATTGCAAATACCATTGAAATACTGTTTTTAATTTGGTTACAATATTTTTCTGTGGTTTTGACAGAAACATTCAAAAAAAAATTTGACATAAATTGGATTATTTTTACTGTGTTTTTACATTGTTTTGCAATATAACATTGTTCCCTGCACCCAGTGTATCTGTCAACAGTTCTATCACACAAAATTACGTAAAATCAATACACAACCACGCTACCTGTACAAGGTACTGTACATCGGCCTATCGGCCCGCATCTTAGCTTAGTATTAAATCCTATTTATTGGACATGTCATGGATGCTTTCGTCACCTCCGTACTTTTTATTCCGAGCAGACGCCACATAATACTTTACTTTGACACTTATTTGGAAACGAAGTCAAATTCAAACTTTACTTACGATTTACTCCACTCCAGCATGGAATGACAGCGCGGAGAACTTATACATTCTTTACTTTTATCTGTTATTCCGAGTGTATACGCCAACGTTGAGTGCTATTCTATCTAGTGTCAGCAAGTTTTACCATGTTATCTTGTTCCAGTACAGGAAGAAACAAACCAACCCATTTATGCTCTGTCTATTCCTATTGCGATGTCAAACAAAACCCTCGGCATATTCGAGGTGGAACAGTCAAGTTTAACTTACTTCTACTCGCTAATTCAAAGTAACTGGCAAAGAGACGCGAAAACATCTATCAGATGAAGGCCACAATTTTCTTGACTACTACCGAGAGGAAGTCGGTCGCCAGAGTTTCCCGCCATATAGCTTAATGGAACCCTGTCATAGCTGTCAACGCCGCCAACACCCTCCGAGCCAGAGCCTCGAGGGGCACCGACTACCCACCCGCCTCAACTCAACTCCAGCAGCCCTAGTCCATAGGCATCAAGGAATTGTATAGACCAACGACTACTCAAGTACGTTAAGATCGAGAATAGAATTAAGATAACAAATAGGCACTTTGATGGAGATTGAGTATATAAGTACAAGTGCTGTCCTGACTTCTAGAAGGTCAACGGATCATTGATCAGGAGGTTGGAGACAGGTATTCGATGAATGATCGGATGTGGTTGATTGACAGTACTCTGGAGTACGCAGCGAGTACGAGTAGATGCTGACTCGGGGTTGACAATTCCAATCTCCTATCATGGACTATACATTCAAGCTCAACACGTGGTCGACATGGCTATGGTAGGGTATCACGAGGATGTCTTAGAAGAAACAAAGGGGGCTTCCTGAATCATAAGGCTGATCTGTTTGACAAACACAAGGGAAAAGGGCCGGAAGGGGCGCCGTGAGAGCGGCGATCAGACTCTTTCCAGGACCGGCAGTAGGACCTAGTGAGGCCTAGTGAGGCCTGGCTGTACAAATGTAAGGCGGGGTGAGCAGCACGTTGTAACGATCCAGTCGATGGGTCAGCAAGGAAGCAGACGAACCAAGAGAAACTAGTCGAAAGATAGAGAGTATCGGCGGCCGTCTCCGTGACCTGACCGTCAACGATCTAACAAATTTGCTCTCCCTGAAACACAACGTTACTTGACAAACCGCGGAAGGATCCTGGACGATATGTCGTATATAGCTGGCAATCGACTTTTACAGTTATAGGGTTAGCTGTGTGACAAAGTATACGTCTCCTGACTTTGAGTGCCTCGTTTAAGAATGTTTTATTGTGAGTGTGACTCCATTGTACCCACACTCATCCGACATGTCTCTGGACGTGGGAAGATGACCTTCTCCGGTCACCCCATCCATTCATAATGAAATCAGTACGAGTAGGGACCGCTTGATTCATTTTCCACATATGCGATGCCAAGCTGGCAAGAAACTTCCTACCTTCAAGACGTGTAGCTCTTCCCTTCTTCTTTGCATACCTTCTGTGAGCACATGGCCATAAACTCCTCTTATGGTATCCAAGGAAGGAACAAGATGAACTTCGCGCTAGAAGCATCGCCACTAAACCCCACAAGGGACAATGTCCACAAAAGGAATTCTTGGCAGGGGATGACATATTTTGCTATTCCGGCACGGGGCCGGTTTGAGACTCCGACTTTGGTGAAATCTCTGACTTTGACCTCCATCACCACCCCTCCCTCCAATAGCCTTATCGTTCCATGCGCACTGGAGCGACGACGGGAGATTCATACATATACCCTTCGCTGTTTGGCTATTCCCAACCCATCCAGACCGCTGTTGCTTCTGCTAGCATCCGGATCCACTCAGTTCAAGACGAAGAGAGTGACCAAAATCCTTTGGGTGCTACATTGATGCGAGACTTGGTTGGAGTAGTGGAAATGGACAATAACGAAGCAACCATGGCAGCTCAGCGCAATATGTCCACTCCTCGCTTTACAAACTCAGTATCCTGTTCGCCTGCTGCGATGTTCCTTTCGGCATTTAGTTCTCCAAGAGATTTGTCTATATCTCAACCAGATGATGAAGGGCACGTTGTCTCTGGCTTCACTCTGGGGCCTATCATTGGCCATGGCGCTTTCTCTACCATCAGGCGTGCCGTCTCGGCATCTGGTGATGTGGTTGCAGTCAAGATTATTAGGCGTTCCGACCATTTCAAGCGGGGTACAGATTCGGTTCTTGCGAAAAAGCGTGTCAAGCATGAAGCTCAGATTTGGGGGACTCTCTGTCATGAGCACATCCTACCGCTTTTCTCCGTAGCTCACACTCCTTATGCCGATTTCTTTTTCACTCTGTTCTGTCCCGCTGGCTCTCTCTTTGACATCTTAAAGCGAGATGGTCGACCAGAGTTACCTCATGATGATGTAGGGATGATGTTTAGGCAGGTGGTGCGAGGTTTACGGTATCTGCACGAAGTTGCTTTGTTGGTCCATAGGGACATCAAATTAGAGAATGTGCTTGTGGACGAGTCGGGCGTATGTAGAATAGGAGATTTCGGCATGTGCAAAAGGATAGGTGAGCCTGATGAAGATGAAGAGGAAGAACAAGATCAGCAGCAGACCGAGATCCAACGACCAGGGCATTCCATGGTACACCGCGCAGTTTCTCTTACCGTTTCAAATCCAAGGGTAGGGATCAAGGGGATTGGTCTTCAAGCCCAACTGGCGCGCCATCGCAATTCTACCTCATCCACTCACCCAACACCTCCCCCCATTTTCCAGCCAGGATCACTTCCTTATGCGGCACCCGAACTTCTTTTACCACGGGCTGGACCCGTTATTCCCAACCCTGCTCAAGATATTTGGGCTCTTGGGGTTGTTCTTCACACTCTACTAACCGGTTGCCTTCCCTTCTCCGATCCGTTTGAGCCTCGGCTGCAGATGAAAATATTGAATGGTAAGCATTCAAGAGCGGCATGCTTGTATGGCTCATTGACCTTGTTTGCTTGGTTAGGTGTCTATGAGGTTCCGGTTGGTGTTGGCCGCGGCGCCGAGCGCGTGTTGAAAGGATGCCTTGACCGGTCAGACGCAACCCGCTGGACCATTGCAATGGTCGATGAAGTCGCGTGGGGTGTTGGGTGGGGTCCAGAGAGTGATGGAATCACTCCAGCCGACTCGGACGAGGAATTCCGTGTACCGACCCAGCCGCGAAGGCAGGAAAACCCAATCCCAGAAGATCCCGAATGGAAGCAGGAATCTAGCCCGCATCCTCCTCATGATGCAGCTTCTCGACGGTCCTCCTCCAGGCTGAAACGTTCTCTTTCTCGTGCTCCTCACTCGCGTCTCACACTCAACCGCAGCAACTCGCGGTCTCGCCGTGTGTCTTCTCCATCCGTGACAGCTCTCAATGCTGCTGGCACCCCGACACGTTCCACATCTGCCGCTCGATCCCCCTCCAGCATGCGATCTCCGTCATCTACACGATCATCTCACTTTTTCGATCCCACCCTCGACCTGTCATCCGCGTCTTTTGAGCGCGGTCGAAGACGTCAAAAGTCCTTTGCATCAGAACGTTCGCCTAGCCCCAGTATTGCCCCGCCAATGACGCCTTCCGATTCGCTCGGTCCAGATTTCCATCCAGACCGCTCCTCATCCCGCGGACGCCGGCGCAAGGTCGAGTTCAACGCCGTGCTTCCTCCCCTTAGTGGGGCAGACCACGTCTATGTCGGCGATTCCCTTGAAACGCTTGAAGTTTCACAGAACGCGACCTTCAGCTATCGCCAAGGGCGTGTACAAGGCCCGGACTTTGTTAGACGTCACGCGCAGAGGAGCCAATCAAAGCCTCCATATTATCCTACACCTGCATCTAGTGCATCAAGGCGATGTGACACACTCTCGGGGAGTTTGTTTCTGGATGAAGAGAAAAAAGAAACGTGGTGCAGACCACTCTTCTCTGGAAATGTGGACTTCAAAGGGTTGTCCGACTTGTTGAGTCCGGTGCGTCCGATGACGGTCGTCGATCGAAAAAGGAGCAGGAGCCTTGAAATCATGCGCTGAGTGACTGTGCCCTCTTCAGGTTCCTGAAGTTGTGAGTCTTCACCGAATCTCTTTGGTTTGGGCTTTCCGGCCTAGTTTTTTTTTTCTCATATATATATATCGGGATACCATGTACGTGCGCCTCACCGTCTCATATAACATAAATTGCCTGAACACCCTAGTGCAAATGTGTCCTTCATGCATACTGGTTTCTTTTGGTCTTTATACGCAAATACGCAGAGTATCAAGTATTTATTAGGCATGCACTCCCATTTAACGTCTCAGCACCTTACGACTCCACGATGATCATGATGTCCATTTTATTATAACTACATTAGCCCAGTAACACTTTTCAAGTGCTACCTGTCTGTCGTAGTATAGCCCTGTACACCGTAATGTATAGCGCATCCCTTATATCAGGTTGGCATTGATAACCAAGACATAGATTATCTCGAAGTAGATCTTCGGCGCCAATCATTCGCTGAGTTCAAACATTTGATCATCCATAACTATCTATAACCTTTTATTACATTATCGCGTGTCTCGACTTCACATTTTGGCTCATTACGGAAGCAATCGCACGTAAGTTCGGAAACCAGAATGTTCACTATTCCCTTTGATAACTCCTTACAAGTGAAGCTTGTTCTTCAGTCGTCACTCTGAGAGGCCTCGAAATGTTGAGGCGCTGCATGTAGTGACTGCCGAAATTCCGGTTAATATATCTCTTGATCGATATGTTTATAATTCGGCGCCACAATAAGTTCTGGTGAAGCTCAGACGAAACACATCCCTGCGTCTTCTAAACGAGGTCTTCGACGCCTTGTAGCGACTAATTTTCACTCTGCAAGAGGTTGGAGAAGCTTTTTTGTGACATGCGTACCAGAAAGGCGATGCAATTGACCTGTTTTTTTTTTTGGATTCAGTGACAGATCCAAGGTCTACAAGTCAGCTGTGCAATTGCTGTGGCCGTACACAACGCCTGGAGACGTGAAAAGCAATTTCTGAGAACCCTGTCATTGAAAACCTCCCCAGAATCGTTATGTTCACAAACGCCAGAAACGTTACCGTCAATGGCGGAAGTTTTACGACCATAGAGAACATCTACAGCTCGGAACCTGGTAAGCACTCTACTCCGTCTCGTGGGAGACACTCTCAGGACTCAGGGTCATTACCATGCAGCCTTTCTCAATCTCTATCAAGCATCTGCCTTAGGTGCTACCTATGATTCGCACGATCGCATACGACTTCCGGGGATCTCACGTCACTCAGGAGTACAGTCACAAATCCTGCAAGCGGCGTTAGAGTGGATGTCCTCAACGAGCAGCAAGCCCGTTCTCCACCTTCACGGGCGTTCCAAGGCTCTCAATTCAACAATTGCAGGTTGTATCGCTGAGACTTGTGCGAAGCGAGGAGAACTTGCAGGCAGTTTCTTCTTCAATTCTCAGCGACCCAAATGCAACTCTATCAATCATTTCACGCCTACCGTTGCACTGCAGCTCGCTCTATCCATTCCAGGTTTTCAGGCCGGCCTCGTTAAATCCATGCGCGACGATCCTTTGATATACCAAAGAGCTATACCGAACCAGGTTGAGACGCTCATTTTGGAGCCACTCCGCGAACTCGATGTTCGTGGCTCGTTTCTCGTTGTCATCGACGCATTGGATAACTGCACGGGAGAAGAAAACCAGCGTGAAATTATAACACAAATATCACGGCTCGTCCGTGCACAACGGAGTCCCCTGCGCTTCATTATTGTCAGCTCGTCAACAAACCATTTACGCTTATTTGATGAGACCAAATTTCGTTGTATCAGCGCTTCATTATCAATCTGTAATCAAAATCAAGATGTCCCTTCACAGCTTTCCTTTCTGTCTCATAGGACGATCTTTTCGATCGCTCATGGGTTCCAACCAGTCTTTTTTTGATCAATCGGGATTGATATCATAGCTCGCTGTAGTATCGATTGAATGCGGATTCTGTTTTAAATGAACTTAGGTCCGGGAACAGACACAACTGATGAATGAGAGTCAGCGATTTCACGATCTCACGACTATAGAAACGTGCATTCCAGATTATAAAAGTGGGGACGTAAGGCGACGCAGCCTCTTGTTCCTCTATAATTCTATGTCAACAACTGTACGAAGGTGACACAAACATCCATTAATATAACGTTTAAGACCGTCGAGATATACATTCCTTTTAGAGAGCAAATCAGCTTTACGTGACCGCAACGAGATATCTTACAAGTACATCAAGAAACAGGAGACAAAGTACAAGGGGGCACTACACGGTAATCCCATCGCTTCCAAAGGTCATCACAACGTCTGGTTGGTCCTGTTGACGGGCTGCTCTTCGTTCAGCAAGACTAGCGTTGAGTGCTTCAATCTCTTCCTGAAGCTTTGCCTGAAATCGTAACATGTTAGGCTAAACGTCAACGTCATATTTCTCATGAAGACACAAACTGTTTTTTGCTCGATCTCGTTTTTGTCAAAGATGGAATACGGACGAGGTGGTGGTGGTGCATGTTTATCACCTAATGAACGAGACACACATGAGCGCGAGCGTGAAGACTAGGTAAAGAAAAGTATAAACGCACCGTAAGCTGCGAATTTAAAAACTTCGTTCATCATATCGTGATTGCGCTTGTATCTGTTGAGGGCAAGGGTTCGCGCTGATATGTGATCGATTTCGTCTGCAGAATTCTCATGTGATACAAGTAGAAACATAACAGTGACGATTACCTCCGGAATCGTCATCCTCAGGTCGTGGTGGTGGTCGCTGGTAAGATTAGTGGAGCATAGTAAGTAGAACCTATGGCAGTACTTACTCCTCCTGCGGCGGCCCCAGCCTGCGCTCGTGCCCTCTGCTCCTGCTCTCTTCTCCGCTGGTCTAGTAGGTCCATATTGGTATTCTGTTGTGCAACCATTGCCTGCTGCTGAGAGAAATTCATGGGCATTCCTGGCTGTTGAATTGCCGGGGCAGAAGATTGCATGAGACCACCAGGAGGGTACACCTTCTGTCCCATCTTTTCTCCTGCTACGTATACAGATGGCTCATTCACGGTACGAAGCGGATAGTTGCGAACAGGATGATTCATCATTGACGGGACAATCTCTGTTAGCCAGTTGGTAAGGTCACGATCCGACGAAGTCACAGGAGACGCGACTTACGAGCCTGGGGCCCTTGCGTGTAGTGCACTAGTACGAGGGAAGGATTGCCACCCTTGATGAGACGGTAACGTCGTCGACAGCGCCAGGCGTTTGAGTCTTGCCCCCCCGGGATGAAACCGAACTTTACCTCGTGTACTTCAAGCTCCTGATATAGATATCAATCGATGCTCCAATACTGTCGATGCTATCATTGAAGATATGTAAAATGACTACTCACGCGGTTGTTTCCGGCAGGCATGGTAAATTTAACCTCTTGTTCTTGGAAACGAATACCGTCATTAGGAAACGGTGATTGTGGGGGTAGAAATAGAAGTAGAACTTGTCCCTCTGGTAGATCAAATAGATAACCTTTAAGGATGTGTCATAAAGGCAACTTACCAGGGGGCTTGTCAACAAAACCCCATGCAAAGGGCACACTGATAGACATAGCCATAGCCCGCAATAACATATTGACAGCGGTTTCATAGTTTATATCCCTGTGAAGAGGGATATTTTCTGGATAGCGGAGGCATAACCCTTCTGCCTGAGCTTGCTGAAAATTCGACGTCATTATGGAAGACGATGCAACTTGGTTGAAGGCAAGATAATGATGTTTAATATAAACGTTGAAACCAAGCAATTCACTCCTCACGTGTCACGCGTAGATCTCCATTGAGTAGAGATTAAAACACGAACTAGAACTCTACTTATCACTTGGAATCGCATGATGATCAACTCTAAGAGTTGTAAGGTCCAGCACCCGGAAGTGTTACCCTGAATACCAAGAACTGGCTGTCGACATTAATATCAGCATCATAAGATTCTCCAAGGGACATCCCGTCTTTGGTGAGGAAATCATTGTCCGCCTGGGGAATCAATCAGCTTCATGGACGGGTGCTGTCAAATGCCAGTACGCACAGCAGTGAACAAGAAGAAATCGTCAGGGAATTCAGAGTCAAAGCAAGGTGCCAACGTGAGGGACTCCCACTTCGCATCAATCAATGTCTTATCTGCAGGATCATCTATAGGGGACGAAAGGTTGACCCCCACGCGTAGGTGGCACAGAATGATGTGGCGTACCGTTGTGTAAACCAAATCGTTCTAGGCCGTTCTCCTCAACGAAGTCGACAAAAGACACATATGTCGCGGGAGTAATGTCACTCTTGAGCTTGCCATCAGACGCGATTGGATTAGCAGGATCATCATATTTTGTTCCGTGGATGTCTGTAGCCCCAACTATGGAGAAAAGATCCGCCTGTCTAAGAATATCAGGCCAAGCAAAGGTCTCGGTAGAAACTAAGAAGTACTTGTATTTCGTGTTATTGTCATCTCCTCCATGACCATCACCGTCTCTGGACAAGGCAAAGAAAATGCCAGGCTTTACAAAGTGAATCTCACTACACTCCTGCGTATTGTCCTTATCACTCAGAGGAAGAGGAACGACCCACTCTCCGATAAGAAGAGGACGAGTTGAAGGGTCAGAAACATTCCATGCGAGAAGACGAGTGTATCGGGAAGTGTCTCTTTCATCGCCCCCATCCTGGATGGTAGCCGCCTGGAGCATAGCATAAAGAATCTTGTTCACGCGGTCAAGAGTCAATCCTTCAAAACCTAGATAGAAATTTCTTAGCAAAGAACGACGTACGAAAGGAAAAAAGAACGAACCATGATTGCCACCCCTGCCTGTTTTTGGATCATCGTCAGAGGTAAAAAATAGGTTTCCGTCGTCATCCAGAGGGAGAACTGCGGCGGGAGGTTGGATTGTTTGGATCAAATGTCCAGTTGCTGAAAACTTATAGATATAAGGACCATATTCATCGCTGACCCAAAAGCTGCAGGGCAGGAATTTATGAGTGTGTGTCACTATCAGAGATCGCTTGATTGGATGTTTACCTGCCATCATCATTTGCAACAAGTCCTTCTGCATCAATAGTGAGATGAGGCTCTGAAGTGGAGGCAATGGGCATCTGAGGATCAGCAGTGGCGTCGGCGGGGAATCCGCTCTGAGCAGCCCTGATAGCAGTAGGGTCCAAACCACTGGTCTTGACATCGTTCCTCTCATATCTGAGGGTAGTATTCTTGTACGTGAGAACAAGGGTATCCTGTGCATCTGAGAAACTGAGTTTCGAGCTGTCATAATAGGGCGCGAAAACAAAATCAATTTCATGTTGGCGGGATTGATAGTCAATCGTTCCTTCGCTGTGAAAGCGGTAATTCTTCCACTGATGCCAGAGCAAAATAATCGGCTAACATACACATTGTAGCCACGATCTGGGGTTACGACAAATGTACCGGTATAACTTCCAAAGGCATTCTGAGCCCATGTTCCACGTTTGATGTCGATTCCACTCCCAATTCCTCCCAAGGTATCACCAACAGAATCGCGAAAATCGGAAGGGATAAGACCAAAGCCAACAAGACCCTCAGATGAGTATAAGATGAATGCTTATGAAGGCACAGGAAGACAAGTACCTTGTTGATATAAGTGTTGCCGTTCAAAGTAACGTGGACTGGGTTGGTAGCTGCCCGAGATTTTATGTGTGCAACAGGAGAAGACGAAACACCTCGGGCCAGTAGTGATAACAAAACAAATGTTTTCAGGACAGTCAACATGGTGACAGTAGAAAAACTTGGCGGGTAGACGAATTGGTTTCGGGCTTTTATGGCACACAATTCATAGCTGTCAGTCTCGCCAGAACTGCAGAAGTCCTTTCAATCGGGAAGCGGCGAGTTCTGTGTCATCTTGTGTGGGATAATCGTAACCCGATAAAACCTGCTGTGTGTGACAACTCGGAGTGTCTGGTACAAAATTGGTGACTATATATAACGTCACTTTAGCATCTTCGGGTGATGAATTATAAGACTGCCAAAAGTCTTTTATAACATGCTCTCACGCCTTGCCGTCCGACCAGCATTTTTTCTGCATAGAAGCACTGTATCTCATTTAGAAGTTCGGGGCAGGGCAACACACGCACACGTATATTCGACTACAGCATGTCTTACTGAGGTCACAAGCTGTTCTAACACGCAAAGCGAAGGTCACATCGTCAATCTCGATTATGCCGCACAAATCCCGCCGAATGGAGACTCAAAAGAAGGGGCCTTGATTATACTCCATGGACTATTGTAAGCAGTTGAATAGACGAATACCACGGGCAAATGCTGATGAGTGACGTGGAGTGGATCAAAGCGCAACTTCATGTCACTAGCTAAACAGTTTATGAAGGATTTGAATATTCCTGTCTATTCTCTCGTGAGTTCTTGCATACGTATCAAAGACATTAACGAAGATGAGTTGATACGACTAGTAATAGGACCTTCGCAATCAAGGAAGTTCTCCCCATTTAGAGCCTATGACTTACTCGGCTATGGCTGAGGATGTACTACACTTCATAAGTTCTCACTCGTTATCGAAAGTTACTCTCCTTGGGCACTCTATGTATGGTTCATTCTCGCACGTTTTGTCTTCTGGACTCAATCGTCCTCCAGGGGAGGAAAAGCCGCTATGTCTGTTGCACTTCATCCGTTCCTAATTGAGCCCCAAAATGCGCAAATTCTGTCCAAACTCATCGTAGTCGACGTAGCACCAACGAGAGCGGAGCTCTCGCCTGAATTCAAGCGTTATGTGGAAGCCATGCAGAAGATTGAACGGCTGAAGCTCCGGACACGTAAGGAAGCCCTGCAGGTATTGGAGGAATATGAACCAGTGTGTATGATTTGATTCGATTTCCAGCGGGTCAGCTTACACTGGGTGAGGATATGACCGTTCGACAGTTTCTTCTTACAAACCTCTATCCACTAACACCGAATGAACCATTTGCCAAATTCCGGGTTCCATTGGATACCCTTAGAGCTGCGATCCCTGACATTGGCTCATTCCCCTACGTTCCAGGAGAACGGCAATGGAACGGTCCCACCTTATTTATCAAGGGTTCTCAGAGCGCGTAGGTGCATTGAACATCTGACTACGTTCGGCTCATTGCAGAATTAGATATATCAATAAACATAGTCTTGCGCCGATAGAATCATTCTTCCCCAAATCACAGTTTGAAACACTCGACGCAGGTCACTGGGGTATGTCGCTTTTCCGAAGCTACCCTGCCTTTAATTGATAGAGACGTTTTACGCTTGTAAAACAGTTCATGGTGATAGGTGTGTTTGGTAATTATTATCCCATCAAATGGCTCACTAGAGAAATTCAGACCTGTTGAGTTCAAGAAACTCATCGAAGACTTTATAGGAAGGCAATACTAACAATCAATCTTCGTCAATAAAGATTATACTATCTGACTGGCTTTCTGCAACTGATGGTCGTACTATACCGAAGTCATGTCACTGTTAAATTAGTGATACCCCTTGTCATATCATCCTCTGCCGAGGTCATGTCTGCAGATCTCTCCATCTTCATGGAGGAAGCAATGGATAGGCATTTCTTCTCTTCCAAAACAACTCGTTTTATGCCATCTTCGCCTTCTTCATCATACAGCTTCGCAATGCCCCCATCACCACCCAACCTCTCTCTCACTGCGTCCATAATCAGTTTTACACCCTTCCAGTAGTTTCCGAGGTCAGTCCAATCACGAACACGAGATCCGTTCCACGCCTGTTTCAAGCTTTCACGTTGTTTTCGCTCCCGAGCTAGTGTGTCGAAAATATCCTTTTTGTTGAAGTGCATAAGCGCCAGATCTCGTAAATCTCGAAACCGTTCTTCAGTCCGCTTGCTTTGCTTCTCTCCGGCAAGAGCGGTCCTCTCCGCGGCCCATTGCACGAATTCGGCATACATTTTTCGATCTTTTTTGACTTTCCTAAAGCCTTCACCGTGAGATCTAAAATGCTGGGGATCGAAGAACTTCGATGATCCCGCCCATTCGAATATTTCTCTTTTCGTCTGGAATCCTACTCTCCAAGTGTCCATCGACCAGTCCATGAACTTCAGTATTTCGTTGAATGATTGACTGAGTTCAATCGGTGGATTCGGAGGGTCGGGCAACTGAAGGCGTTAATTGTCCAAATTGATCAAAAAGCGGTTTTTTTCAGCGCGAACCTTGAGACCCTTTTCTCCCAAAGTCAACCCGACATTGCGAGCCACTAGGCCCATAATCATCCCAAGATCACCATACGCACGATAGAACGCGAATCGTTCAAATTCTGCTTTGTCTGTGCAGACGTTAATATCTACCTATACGAGAATGGGATTCAAATATTCTGCTTACAAAATTCCTGCGTTGGGACTTACCTGATAATAGATGTCACCATCTTGTGTTAATCCACGTGCCTCCTGTTCTTCGACTTCATAACCAAGGGTCATCCATTCACCTACAGCGACAGGAACGGCGAAGTTGGATGTGCGGTTGCCGTTCATGAGATTCGCATGTCGAGCACCGACAGCCGCCTGGACAACTTCATGCGGGGCGTTCACTTGATGAGCGACGTCTTTAATGTCCAACGGACACGCTACGATAATGTCAACATCACCGTAAGTAGTCTTCTCAGGAGCTTCAAATGGGACAGCAACATGTTCGTAGAGACGTGAGATTTGAGATAACAGGCGATCCTTCACCGCATTATATACAGCAGGTGGCATGCGAGGGAATGAGCTTGCGTCCAAGAGTGCCGCAAAAGCATTTCCACCCATACTGTGTGCTAGGAATGCTCTCAAGGACCCGGAAGTCCTTTATATGTTGAGCAAGAAGCCTGAGGAGTCATCTTGGAACATCTCAGTATTTAAGTAATATCCGGAGCTTACGCTTGCTGTGCATGCTGTGCAAACCTTGAGCATATCTGTCACTATCAAACGTCAGGTGTCTCTTGCATCGGCGATAGTACTAGATTGGAAGATCTCGCGCTTTATTTGACACGTGCATATGGGACGGAGAGCATAAATCGTTCGCAAAGTACAAATTTTGCGCGCCGACACCTGATTTCTCCCTCTTGACAACTGATTTTACAAGCGTCATATACAAAATGGACTGGATTAATTGATTTGTATAGTATATCGCTACACAACTAGATTGTACCATTCTCATCCTTCGACATTGTATCTGACTAATGGCTTTAGGATATGAAAGGCACTGCATAAAGAAAAATACATCGAGAGAACCCAATGAATAACAGGGCCAGAACACAGCTAGCGGTACTGCCCAGCAGGTACAACGATCTCTTTGGAACGAACAATCGTTCGACACCTGCAATCATTCCATCAACCATCAGAAATGCTACAAACCGGACAAGTTCGAAATCGAGATGGTACCAAGAGTCGGCAGAACCTCATCAAAATGGAAGAGACTCACTCCAAACATCGCCACCGCCAGTCCTGCGTCTGGGGTCAGACCAATAGTCAAAGAACCAAAGAAAAGAGAATAGCATTCGACAGGATTGATAGTCACTTGACTTGAGGGCCGGCAATACGCCCATGAGCGCAGTGCCCACTTGTGATTAATTTTGAGGATTTAAGCAGCGCTAAGCCCGACAGAAGTCGGTGTGTAGTTCTATTTGCGACTCAATACATACCTATCTCCCTATTTACATTGTGGACGCGCGAATACAAGGCTCATCCAAGCTTTCTCAATTTCAGGTGATTTGCAGGGTCCTCAGCCGTTATCACTAGACTCGCTGTTTTATGTATCGAATCCTAACATATATAGTGTCCTCAAATCTTCAGCCATATCAGTGACTCCAAATTATCACCCTCGACACAAATAAGGTAAGATCAATCTTCATATCAAAATAGGAATTAACGGAAAATGATAATTTGAAATGCGGCAAAACCCAAACGTATTCGCCTTCCTGGCAATGATAATTCGGAGACTGCATCTTTGCACTGACAAAGGACCTTTGTCTGCCCTTCAACTTGAACTCGGTCCAACGCCATTGGACATCTGGATTTCCCCACTCAGCATGGCTCACACGTGCACATTTGCTGATAGTGTTTGTTGAAAGCCCAGTTTACCACTAGCTTAACTTTCTTTCCTTCAATCTTCTCCTTTCCCAACTGGAGCTACTGGAGGATATACTATGAAGTAATTTTGCCATCAACTGCTGATAGAAAGACTTGACTACCTTTCAGCCTTGACTCAATAGTAGATGGGATAAACAATCCGCGCCGGAGACGCATCACGGCGAACTATGTCTGATTGCAGCTGATCTTTAACTCAGAGGAATTTGAAAACGAGGGACAATATTTATATATTACATCATATAATATACTTCGTCTCAGTGCATGAAGCCAAGAACCTAGTGCCGCTGGAAGCACTATCTTTTTCTAATCGGTTACGAACCTCCAGGAGTCATTATTTACTGTAATCAATCAGGAGCCCCGCATGAAGATTTGATGGACGACACGAGGACAGGGCTTCTGTGGGTCAGATTTTATTGGTTTAAATCTTTTACGCAGGCACAAATCGCGCAAATCATTTCAATGAAGGCCTATCCATTCTGAAACCGGTCTGAATGACAGAGGAATGGAAAGCTGTTGATTCAAGGGTCAGTTGAAAACGTGCCACTTGATAGAAGGTTGATGGAGGTAAGCAAGCTTAGTCTGTGGCGGCGGTGTCCTCATGCATAAACCAGGGAATAGTTGGATGTGCGTGTGAATGCTCAATCCACAGTGTGAAAAACCGAGCGACATGCAGTCACACGCCTACTGAGTAGATGAGATGCTACATGCTCGAGACATCATAACAACATGACAGAGTACAGCACTCCAATCACAAGCGAGGTACAGATGTACAGACAAAGATAGAAATATTATCACATATCATGCTAGGGACACACGGAGTGAAAGTAATGTAGGTAGTTAGTCAATATAAATGGCGGTGGATGAAGAATATAATAAAGTGCAACAAAGATCTGCTTAAACGGTATGATCCAGATTTAAGCTACTCATTGTTAAACTACTCATTGTCGAGCTGTCGGGATCATTTTGCGTCTTTGCACTTCCGCTGCTTGCATCGCTACACGTAATCCAGCACGGACGATTCTGATGATCTCTAGCTGTAGAAGAGCTCCATGAAGATGTAGAATACAAGAAAAAGAACCTTACCAGGGAAAATAGGCGACGCACGAGACTTCGACGGCGCTCTTCAGGGTCTATACCCATGTCTTGGGCCAGAAGACTAGGAGGAGGACCAGGTGCCGGGAGTTCTGTGGCAATGGGAAGTGGTGCCTACGTCAAGCTTAAAAGTGGTATAGATATATTTAATAGAGAACGCACGGGTACTTGCTGGTTGGTAGAGTGCGCAGGAGAACGAGGCGGCACGGAAGCAACAGAAGATGCTTCAGCTGCTGCTGCAGGCGGTGCCTAAGATCAGGTTAGACATACAAAACGGGCAGACTACATAGAAAACATACTATCGCTGGACGATTGGTGGACGCCTGAAGAGATCTAAGGAATTGCTCAGAAGACTCCTCCTGAGCATGTTTTTCATGAACAACCAACAAAAAACTGGGAAAAAAGTGGGAAAGAAAAAATGAACCTGGCAAGCTCGTCGATCTGGGACAATGCGTAGATATGGGTGAAAGCGTTTTGCAGTGCGAAATTGATAAGGCGGGAGGCAGTAAGAATCTGCCCAGGTGTCGAGCGAAGTGGCAGTTTCGTATGGCGGGAGAGCGAAAGCACTCGGGTATGGAGGAGGTGCTTCAAAGACAGGTAAGGGTTCAGTCATGGTAGCTGAAGGACATGTGGCGGAAGGAAGGAAAGTTGCAGGATCCTATTTATCCATTTTTTTCAAGGTCGCCGTGTTTCCAGAAAGAGGTTAACTTACTCGCTTTGCAATTAACGTTACCCGCCATCTCTGAAAATCAACCCTGCTTCTTCTCGACAAAGGCATCAACAGGGAACTCAACGAAATTTCTGTCATGTCTCTTACGTCCTCAAGAAGTTGCTGTGGACCAGCTATAAAGCGAAAACGGGCATTGAAGGGTAGTTCCTGAGCTCAA